>JABCKB010000388.1:0-45270 GCA_013184455.1 Fusarium continuum
GCTATATTATATAGCTATATACAAGCTCTAGAAGTAGTTAAGTTTTAGTGTGAAATAGGTAAATTGTCGGAACTTTTGCACATTACTGTACCTCACAGCTGGTGACCAACTAGGCACCTTTCCAGAGAAGGAAGACGACTTCCATCCATCGTGTTCCCGAACTCAACCGTCAGTGCTGATAACAACCACGCAAGCCGTTGGAGAGCAACAACCCCCCTCTTCTTCTCCTCCACCATCTTTGCACACCGCCTTTTCTTTTTTGCCCCTCAACCCGTCCAGACAGACACACACGTTGATATTCGCCATTCTACCATTACCGAGCAGAGCCTCATCTTCCGAATGTTCCCATTGTCGGCATCTCTCATTGGTATGGGGTTCCCTACAGAAAGCCATTGAGGGTGCATTATCCTGCCACTGATAGGTCCGTTTCATGCAGTAGGCCAAGGACCCGTAGGTCCAAGTAGCAGGATTCATATCACTCGTCGATTTGTCATCTCTGGTTTGGTGGCGATCAACGTCGCGATCTCTATGGTTATGTATGTTACCGTTTATGCCAGCTTGCATGGCACTGCTTTAGGAGGGGTCACTTTGAGAAAGGGCAACAATCCAATTGTATCTAGCACGCTTGATGTCGTGACTCTTTAATCGATGACTTAGAATTCGCAAGATAAAGTTAGATCTAGAATGCGTTGATATCAGATTGAAATCCACCTGCGGTGGCTGCTGTCTTGGGCAGCCGTGGGAGAAAGAGTCACTATTGAGCTAGCCATTGAGAGTTCTTCGTCCATCAAACCTATAACAGGCTACGCTTCGAGGATCTGCCAGGTATCAAACCGTGAGGTGTGATAAGGTCGAGAGCGTTGAGTATCTTGTAAGAGCGACGGTAACCGTATTCATCTAATACCCTCGACATCTCTATCAGTCTGTGTAAGTGTTATGAATGGTAGGTCTTCAGCATCCCCTTGTTAACCCCGGATACACCACAGCTGAGGGGTTTCTGTTGTTGTTAGATAACAACATATGTCAACTCATCACAGGCCACACTTACGTTAGGCACAGTACAACCGTGTGCCCGATCAAACCACATCAAACCACAATGTCCAAGTCTGACACGACAGGTCGGTGATCAGAAACACGAACACCATCGTCAAAGCCATTCGCTAGCACGCCAAATGTCTTGACATGTGCCGTCCGTGGCTCCTGGATGAAGAGAAAGTCAATGCGCGATGGCTCCCACCCCTCTCCGAAACTCGTGTACGTCGTCTCGTTACCATAGTGTTTATACTTAGGCACCAGGTCCGACACGTCAGAGATGCCCGAGCCAGACGCCGTGATGGTCTTGTAAGCGCCGTCATCGGGCTCGCTGTTGAAGTCGCCGCCGATGAGCACCGCCGATGCCTTCTTGTCACCGGCCTGACCCCACTCGCGGGCGAACTTGACGAGCAGCTCGGCGCTGTGTTCACGGGCCTTTACGCCAATGTGGTCAAAATGGGTACTGAAGACGACGACGCGAGTGCCTGTTGCGCGATGCTCAAACTCGCCCATTGTGACGATGCGGTTGAGTACTGCATCCCAGCCGCGTGAGGGTTTTTCTGGCGTCTTGCTTAGCCAACGCACCTCGCTGCGCACTTTCTTCCATGTGTCACTGCGGTAAAAGATAGGCGAGAACTCGCCGTCCTCGGGGTTCTCGCCGCGGCCTCGGCCGATGTGTTTCCATCCTGAGCCTAGATCCTCCTGTATCTCGTTGACCTGGTGAAAGAGACATTCTTGAAGGCAGATGAAGGGACTCTCATGGCCAGCAGTGATGAATGTCAGTTGGTTGGCGAGCTTAGGGCGGCGTTCAGCCCAAGGCTTCTCATGGCGTTCGGGATTGTTCGTTGCGTATCGGACATTGAAGGTGACGATGCGCAGAGGCATCCTCTGGTGCTTGGAGAGGACTTCCATTCTCAGCGACGCACTAGGGGCGATGTCGAGTTGTGTCATGGCGGGGTTTATGTTGGACAGGCTGTTGGTGGTGATACTGAAGGCTTATTAAGACGTGATCGTCAGTCGAGGAAAACAGCGGGACGTCAGGGGAAATCTGGGTCTTTGATATCCAAAGGGATAGGATGAGGCCGTTGGGGATACTGACAAGTTTGCGATGAGAGTCGCTATTCTCAACCTAAACAGCTGAGCGTATCCAATGAGGTCATCACGTGGGGAGAGTCTGTTCCATGCTGCGATAGGCATGGCGTCTTGTTTACCCCGGATTTGGATCTACAGGGATCATCAGCCACGCCATCCTGCTTAAGCGTGAGGTTTTGTGTGAATATACCCGAGTTTCTATTCACTCGAATCAATGCTATGATATACTTCCATTAGATCTGTTTGTCTTGTCTTGCTCAAGTTGATAACTATATGACCATGAATGTAGTTGGTTCGTGTAAGTCGTAGCAGCAAGTACACACTGAAGATAACGAGTTAGCCACACCCCGAGACCACAATTGTGATTTTTGAAGACTTTAATTATTTTATCACTTTTGAAGAAAATAAGTCCTATTCAATTAACCCTTTCTGGTCCCTACCATGACAGGTCACTCGTACATCCATCTCCCGCGCACCCCGAAGGAGTTTCAGGCTTCTGCACAGTTGCTGTTCCCCTTGGGACTGATATGGGAACTACGGTACATTGAAATAATAAGCCCAGTTGCTCTACAACGTCGTTGTTTCTGTCCCGTTGTGCGTTTGTGATGAAAAGTCTGGTGATCCCAGGCATAGCAGTGAGGTTCGCTCGTAAATTGTAGGATCGACTAATCACTGCAGCAGTTGTTTCATAAACCCATGGCAAAGACTGGTTTCTCGACGAGAATTAGTACTGAACACTGTCATATGTATGAGCAATTCCATGGAGGAAATAGTGACCGAGGTCAATATCCTAGTGAAATTCATACCTAGCTCGGCCTCCAACGCTCTACACAAGCTTGCTCTCTGAATTCGTCTACACAGTCAAGGTGAATTCTATTCCGAAGAAACCAGTTATTCAATAGTACCGAATCAACGAAGTTAAATACCTTTCAGCTTGTTTGTTATCACGGCTGGTGTCTGGTCAATATCGATTGAGCATCTTGGAAGGGAAAAAACGAGGTCGCTCAAAGCACCAGAACTAGAACTACTAAGTCAAGTTCACATAGGCTTTTTATGTTGTATTGCATATGTTTGTATGATTTGGTGATTTATCTGAAATGAACTGGTTTGCACTCCAGGCTACGGTGTCTTTGAACCGTCACGGGCAGTCGGCAGGGACCTCTGTCCTTAGGCATTGCCAATACCTCTGTTATAATATCAACCACTGTTTAAGATAACTAGTATATCTTAGTTTATTGTGCTCTCGCCCATATATGCTAAAGGAAATTTTCAACATCTATTCTTGACACATTGTCGGGCCAAATTGACTCACTTGACCATAGATGATACGGTCTTTGGCATCACTTTTTACCCTACCAGTTTACACTAATACAAACATCCGTAGAATTATCTAAAGATCCTCTCACTACGCCTTTTAAAATTCCTCGTCTTTTATTGATCCGGCTAACAATGGCTTCTGCGTAAACTTCTGGTTCAACACGGCCTTGTAAACAAGTTATAACCACAGCGCACATCATAGTCCAATCTCCTTGTAAGTTAGTGTAGACCTTCTCCTCAAAAATACGGTTTCTTTCTAGTCACAAGTTCAACACTACTCTATTATTAACGTGCGCCAAGTTTCTTGTCTAGTACACCAAAAGATACTTTGTTAAGATGTCGTATCATGGGCTCCCTCATTCTCCTTCTTTCCATAAATATAATGATTGTGCTCTTGCCTCATTCAGGAGAGTAACTGGGGAACAGCTCTATGTACGAGTGGTGAAGTGAAGGAACTGAATAGGCATGCAGTATGATAGGTATGGATTAATAGTTACACGGATATCAAGAGCAGGATGAACCAGTCGTTCTATAAGCTGGCTAGTATCCATGCTTAAAAACAGGCTTGAGAAATAAGGTCCGGACTCTACATTTTATAGAGATCGACTAGTACCGATCAATGCAATTCCAAAAGAGTGAGACGAGAGATTACCTTTTACTCTTTTAGACTGCCATGAAGACAAATAGGAACTGGGCATGGATTAGTTACAAATACAAGAGTCAACCAGAACCTCTGCCACTGGAATGATCGGCGAAGGCTTCGCTTAGCAGTTAGCCAAAACAGAATCTCTAGACAGTTAACTCTTTCAATTACTCTAGGGAAAGCTAAATTTGTTGTAACTCAGTTTAGTCGTGACTTAATGAGCGCTCCCGCCATTGAGAACGCCAAAAGACGTCATGCCGTAAGATACCCTGGGGTTCGAAATACTAGCATTACACCTTTTTCATTTCTCTTCTAGCATTATACACTTTTGTCATTCCAATTCGCCATCATGCTAAGTTGAGTTCATCCTTCCTCATTTCAGGTTCGGCCTGTTTGTCAGTAAATACCCAACAGCTGAAGTGTGAGACGGTTCGACAAACTAGTCTAGCTACAATTATTGATACTTCGTCGGTCTACTTATTACTTGTACGATTTATCAATTATCGTTATCTGCTGAAACATCAGAATATCTCATCTGCAGCTAAGGTCTGAGAAGTGCGATACAACCCTTAAATATTTAGGAAATATATACTTACCTACAAGGGGCTACTGCGAAATATATCAGAATTTCTAAATTTCTAATAGCAAGTAGTAAAATACTACTATTTTAATATATAGCTATAATTTAGAACCTTTCTCTCTTTTTAACTTCTTTTTAATAGTATGTTACTTGAGAAAGCTATTAAGCTATTAGCTATCAAAGTTCTGTGGCGTTCTGAGACAGAAGTAACAGGCTCCCTATTGTGCATACAGGGGTTGTATTGCATGGCCTCGGGGAAAGAGTGGATCTCAATTCGGAGGCAGTCCGGGTCTAGACCCATAAATACGGCCCGAGGACGGTTGCTCCAACCGCAAGGGCACCTCTTTCGGTGGGCGGGCGTTTTCAATTATTGCTTTCTAGTGAAACTTTACGGCATCAGTTGCGTTGCGGGTCGCATCGACGCCGTTCGGAACGGCACATGCCCGCTCAAGACTAACCAACCCAAACCAGGCCAGGTCTCCATCCGTTCATGGCTGAAGTCTAAGTGATGATTCATGGCTTGTTACCATGTGGTCCTGAGGAATAAATCGTTTGCGCGATAATGACGGTAAACTTGTGTAATAATTCGAGAGGAATAGCGGGAGATAACACCTTATCGCCGCACCTTTCTCAACTCGTGGGAAACAAAAGGCGGGCCTAGACCTGTTGGTGGCTGGGGGTGGAAACCCGTGGGTGAGGTGATCATGAGACCAGGGCGGACCACAGGGTTGGGTCAAGGCAGGATTGGAGGAGATTGGAGGGAACTTTGACAGAATCTGGGGGAGGCTGGCTGCCAGGCTGGACAAGATGGGACAATTAGAAATCCATGTCCATATCGATAGGTACTGTAGCCTGCGCACGCTCATCACACCCTCTTGGCATCGCCGAACTTGCGTAGTAACACACGTAATCTTCGGTGATCGTCGCAAGGGTCCAACATGGGGAAAATGTCCGCAACTTCTCACCCGGCGACCCCATTATCATCAATATTGCGCTACAGTACGGTACATTCTCATTTTTTGACTGATCACTCTGACCCCGCCGTTGCGAAAGCACCCCGTGGCTTAGACGTGCGACCCTCCAGTTGACGAAGCCGCGATCTTTGCTCGGCTTGATCACCCATAAAGTTGGCAGTAAAAATGTCCTCCTGTCGCTCGCGTGCTTGACACCCAGCCCGAAGCGTGATGGCCCAAATATGGAGTCGTTGCGGATACGCTACCATGCTGCAAGGCACCATGCACAACAGACAGGATGGGGATGGCTTCAAGGCGATCGATCGTGCAGGAAATGCCCGATCGCGAATTTGAATCATGGTGAGTTCCTGAGGGGCTCAGCATGACTCCTCGAGATAGCCCGGCATGGCCGGCGGAGCTGACGAGTACCAGAGGGCAGAGGCACAGTCAGATGAGAGGATTTGGCCTTGGTGGTGGTGTCGTCCATGTCTCACTTGGATATCGTACCCGGCGGTGAATGGTGCCGTCCCCGCCACGCCTTTGTCAAAGAAATGCCATTGTCGTCCTGGCCAAATGCCCATCACCGACCAACCTCCATGTGCAGGCGGACGAATGAGGAGTGATCATTCAAGCCAACTGTTGAGGCATCTCGCCATCTCCTGCTCCTCTGTCGATCACGGCTGATCAAGTTGGAGGTTGGATTTACCCTTTTACTGGCGGCTGCCGCGCTAGGCCGTGGACCCTATGTGCATTTGAACCTGTTTATCACTGCCAACTTCAGCCCGTGGCATCCAATATTGGTAACAAAAGAGCTGGTTTATCGTCAGCCACCAACTTCTCTCAGCTCGTCTCTCTTGATTATCAACCCGCTAGTTCAACCCATGACTTCCATTTTCAGAGCCGGCGCCTCCCGACTATGCTATCTACGGGCCGCGTGGCGTCGTCGTGCGCGACTCTACAGGCTCGTATCTATCTTGGCTGAACGACTTCACGTGCGAGGCACAGGCAGCCCCGCCCAGCCTGATAGACCGATGACCACCCATTTTCCTAGTCATAGTGCTCTGAGTACACTCACAAGGTCCTCGGGGCTTACAGGAATTCCAAGATATGACTGGGAGCTGGGCCGCTTTTGGAGACGCAGCCCTGTTTTGTGAGTGGGTTCTTGCAGCCCTTCCCTCCTTGGCCATATCTTGGCTCTCTATTTCGATGCCTGGAGGAGGGCACCGCACGGCTGATGCGGGTGTCTCAGATAGTAGGCTGTGGAATGTGAGCTCGTGGGGAGGCTTGTTTGACTAACTATATAGTTGAGGCGTGCTCGCCCGTTCACTGCCCGATCTGAATTTGTCCGAGTACCACCAGCCCTGGCCTTCTTCGTGTTCACTTTTTCAAAGCACAAGATTCTGCCTGCGGTGAGTGACTCCAAAAGCTCTTCCATGGAAAAGACGTCAGGGCATCCACTTCCCAGCCTAGTCGGTCTTTGTTACGCCTGGTTTATACATACTTGTTTTTAACACCAAATCGCGGTGAAGCTTCTGAGCCGCCCACCCACTTATAAAGAGGTCCCTGCATATATATCTTGCCGGCCTCGATAGATACTTATATCAAATCAACTTCACCTTACTTGACGCTTGCTCACCACGGGTACTCACTATGCCGACCGAATCTGAGATGCGGTCTCGTCGAGACTCTTGGCCACCGACTCAGATGCGTCTCAAGCCTACCGTCTCTACCAAGAGCAGCCCGCTTCCACCTCTGGATGACATCGACGATGATCCACTTACTTACTTTCTCACACCGGCACCTCTTCTTGACGACGAAGACGATATGGACGACATCCTGCTAGACTTTGACGCAGGCATCGAGGATGCCAGCTCGCCTCGCCCTATTGTCCGCAGTGTAAGCCCATCTACACTCGACGGGCTCCGCAAGCCTGGCCTCCGCCCCATGTCTCCCGACTCCAGCTCTGAGATTTCAGAGTCTAATAACGAGGACGAAGATGATGACGATGACGAAGACTACATCAGCTTCTCGCCCAACAAGCACTGTCTTCTCTCTCTTCGCGACCTCTTTGCCAACAGCCGCCCTCCAGTCCGTCCCAAGAGTCCTGCTTTCAACCAGCCGGCTAACAACGCTCTTTTATCACCAGCTGCGCTCTCAAGCAGCCCTAAGCTTCGCGGTAGATCAAGAGGACGTGGGCGTCATGGAGCCAGTTCTCGAGGCCACTCAGCGACACATCGACCGAGGCAGCTGTGGCGGGAGCCAAGCCCGGACGTGTGGTCTATCGAGGAAGAGACCGAGGAAGAGATGATGAGTGAGATGGGAAGCAGTGTTGGGGCTCGTAGCGACACCAGTGACGACGAAGATGAGGTTGAGCGTGAGAGACGCAAGGGGAAGAAGGTTTCCAAGTCGAACAAGAAGGTTCGCTTTGTGTTGCCAGCTGAGGAAGTTTAAAGGGTAGAAGGGATGGTGGTCATTGCATAATTCGGCGTTCAGGTTCGCATATCTTTCATCTTCTTTTCTTTCAGCATATCTCTGGGGTTGCATCTGCATGGGTGGCGTTGAAGGCTTGCATGGTGGGAGAGAGGGATTAGGAGTAATGGCTGGCCCAGGGAGGGTACCTGTTGTTTGAACATGCATTCATCGGAGGAGGATTGAGGCTGGGGCACACAGCAGGTACACTTATAGTTACATTTCTTCGGAGCAATCCGTTTTCGATACCTATTTGGATTTCGGGGATATCAGTCTGCGGGAATACATCGACATTAGTTTACACAATCATTTTCTTTGCGACGGTCTTAATACTGCAAAGTCTTGTGACACAGAGGGTCCCCGACCTTGTTGTGAGACTGAACCTCTGACAGGCTATTATAACATTGTCCTCATGACTTGGCTATAGTTTGTGCTGCCTTGGGGCGCCGAGCAGGCTAACACAGCTTTTCAAGCCGTTCCCGCCTGAAAGTGAGATCAGTACGTTCGTTACCTATCAAATGATCCGTTTGCTAGGCCTGCGTTCTAGGTATGTTTTCGTCCAGACATTCGGGGGTTCCGAGAGTCCATTCCCGTTTGTGAAACTTTTCATGCCGCAACATTTCGTATCGGTTATCATGATATTCACAGCTAACCTGACTTTCCATACTCAAGCGTCTTGAGACAATTCATAGCATCATGCATTTAACGAAGACATGTATGTTGCATGATGGCGATTCTACGTAGACCAAGGCATGACAAGTCTGACAACCCTAAGGTCATGATCTGTAGGGTAACTGTCTCTGGCCCTAGCTAAGGTGACCCAACACAGCACGTTCTGGAACATAAGCTTAGCTAGGTTTTCGAGACACTAAATAACCATAGAAGCTGAAATACCTTGACGAGGTGTGCGGGGACTTGGACGTTGAGATCTCGGTAGGGTTCTCCGACGCCACGATCCCGGGAAATTCTAGGGCCTCGAAACACCTGTTGCGGGTCAACCAAAGAGCGGTATATATTACCTATATATATATCCGTACAATGGGTCGCTTATGCTAGGGGATGAAGACCCAGGCAGGATCTTTGTTTTGCTTATGACTGGGCAGAGAGCAGCGAACCAGAGAACAGTCGGATCCATGGATGCCCAACGATCGATGCTGGGTTGCAGCGTGTAACTGACACGCCGCTGTTATGAAAGTCTAAAAGCACTCAAAACTTGGATACGGTATTTGATGCACGCACCAAGTCAATGGCTGAAACAGACATGGCTGCAAGTGAAGCACGGATTGGATGGCCTTTTCTTTGTGTCAGCAACGAAAACAAGGACGGACGGCGTATCAAAGTTGGCAGCTGCTAGGTCGACAGAAGGGAGGGCTACCCATGTCGAGGTTGTGTTGTTGTCCAAGTATGGTGGAGTATGCGTAGCGTAATTTAGTGGTAATGCAGCATTTGAGTCGGCTATAAGACGCCCGAGATACAGATGGGTACAGTCCAGATACCAAGTAGTTGCCTAGGTACCTTTCCAGAAAAAGTAAATGAAGGTAGAAGAACCCTGGAAGATACAAAACATTCCAACTCACAGAAAAGAAGCCCATTGTCGATCCTCTCATGTGGAAGCGGCAGTGGGTTGGAGAAAATTGGCCGAGATACAGTAGCACCGGGAGATCGGATTCAGCCAGACTCGGGACGGCTTAGGCTGGGGCTTGTCGCAGTGGGCGGGCTTGAGCAGATGACTGTTCTTCAGGGCACGCTGGCCTATCACACAGCAGCCACCCGCTTGAACCAGGCTAGAGCCCACTCAACTGTTGCCAAGGGGTTTGACGACTGACCCACTGAGGCCCTGGAATTACCCCTGTCACCAGGACGCCACAGCCCATTATCCCTGACCCCTGATAGGTGGGATGGTGGCTGAAATGTTGTTTACACTGAGCTCTTGGGGTGGGTCAATTTGGTTACTAGGACACCCGCACTGCACTGCACCTCAATAGAAGTCGAGGTCATCGACGCAACCTCCAAAAAGGTCCTTCTCCAACGGCTCAAGACGTGGATGGTGCAACAATCTTACCTGTCGCTTTTGGAGAATTGTCGTCTACTCGAGACTTTTGCCATTGTCTTTGTCATCCAAAGCCTTACGTTACCATCCCACTTACTCACTATTCATTCGTTCTCGCGGTTTGCATGTGCAGTCTAACGGCTGCTCCGCTCTCCCGCTGTTTCTCCAAAGCTTGTTGTAAACTTTGCCGCACGCTCCGATAGAACATTGCGACGACGGCATAGTCGACGACTTGAACGGTAGATTGTCGCAACGGAACAAGACAGCGACTTCGGTGTCGACTTGGACCCCCACCGCTTCTCTGCAACAGCTGCACAGCATGGTACCAAGCTTCAGGTACGAGTCTTACGCGAGCTCTCCCGTCTCCTTTGGCGCATCGCACAATCATGTTTCCCCACCTGGACCATGAGCTCACCAACTTGGACTTTTAGGTAGCTGAGATCATGTCATCATCAAACCCTACGGCTTCAGAGGAAGCTGTAACGGAAGCTGTGCAAGATCCTGAGACTTCCCAACAGTCCCCCCCTCCCGAAGATAACGATGGAAAAGACAGCGAAGGAAAGGAAACGCCTAAGTCGGCGCCAGAAGCCCCCCGAGGCCGACCGCGCGCCAAGTCAACCAGGGAGCCTACCCTTCTCCATGATTTCCTTCTAGGTCGCCCTTCAGCGTCGCGACAGGCTGCCGAACGCCAGAGAAGAATGAGCTTGGAAGCCGTCAAGGCCGAGCTGCGTCATGAGATGAAGCAGTCACAAGTCAAGCGCATTCAACCTCCCAACGGTGTCCGAGACCGCGTCAAGAAGTGGCAAAAGGCCAATGCTGCCGCTATGGAGGATACACCAGACGATGCAGCAACAGAACCCCCCGATGTTGCGTTCAAAGATGAGGATTTCCAGAGTGTAACAGAAGAGGATCGGGTCCGTATCAAAATGAAAAAGAAACCAAAGCGACCCAACAACAAGACGAAGGAGAGTCTTCCCGCAGAAGAGGAGGCGACGCCTAAACCAACACCCGAACCGACACCAGCAATGCCAACAACGCCAGCAGCACCAGCAACGCCAGCAACACCAGCTACACCAGCTAAACCAGCTAAACCAGCAACACCGGCTAAACCACCGCCCAAGAAACGAGTCGTTAGCGACGAACATTGGCGAAAGAACCGAAAGCACCCGCCCAAGAAGACGTCACCTGCCAAAACCCCTGCCGCGAGTGGGATACCAAAAGATTTTGTCTTGCGCACTGCTGCTAATCCTCGCGTCGCAAACAGAGTCAAGGCGTGGGCAGAGAGGGTCGAAATTCCGGATCCGCCAGCACCAAGAAGCCACAAATCTTCCAAGTCAGTCGGATCCAAACCGTGGATTGACGACACCGATAGCGAGTTTATGAGCGACAGCGAATTGACGGGAAGCAACGTCAACAGCAGCCGGGTGGCTGGGCAACGATCCGCCAAATCTACACCAGGGCCTGATAATGGCATTCGAGTTGAGCCCAGGCGAAAGAAGAGGCAAGATGATGATGGTATTCGAGTGAAAGCCATCAGGACGACATTGACCGACGACGAAGGAATCCGAGTAGCACCCATGAGCGATGTCTCGTCCAACGCTGGAACTTCAAAACATGGATCAATACGAACCGCACGGTTGCGGCTCAAATCTGCCCCTAGCTCTCGGAGACCTAGTATGAACTCCGAAAGACAGGAATCGAAGAAGCCGTGGTCAGATGTATCCAAGATTGAAGTTACAGAAGATCCATCCGAAGTATCGACAAGGAAGTTTATCGAAGTAATCGAGGATGATTCGGAATTGTCTAGAACGACTAAGACAGGCGACAAGACGGGACTATCTGGAACTGCACCGATTGAAGTATTTGAAGATGATTCAGCAGTGAACACACCAACTAAGCGGAGGAGCGCATCAGGAAATAAGCCGAGACCTCGACCCAAGAGTCACCAACCTACTGCGACAAAACAAAAGGACAAAGAAACGTGGGTCCCTGAAGATGATTCCGCGATAGAGCCTTCTCAACTAGATGGGTCCGACCTATCTTCGAGTATTCTGGCCAAATCCCTAGCCGATATCCCTGGAGACATTCCTTGGGGCAACTCTGCCTTCACTGAGCTCGATCTCCCTCTGCGCGCTCGCGGTGGACCACTGCGAAGCCGTCCCATACGTCCTGCTCGCCCTGCCAAGCCCGAAAGAAACACCAGCTTCAAGTCCATGCCTAAGGTTTTTAAGAAGGTCATGGAAGGAGCCAATAAGATGATTCACGAAATTAACGAACATCCTCCTCCGAGGGACACAGTGCCAAACAAACCTCGAAGTATTGAGAACTGGCTCAACACCACCGTCGACCCTTTCATCGAAGAGTCTAGAGCAGAGCCTGGTACAACGCCCCCAAGTGAGCATGTGCCGGATAAACCATCATCTCCCGAGACGATCAAGAGCCATCGTCGCTCATCTCGCACTGAGAAGCGAAGAGTGTCATCTTCAACTATGAGCAAACCAGATACGGTGGACAAGACTGTATTGAGTGAACAATTACCAGCTACCCCGGAGCCCGTTCAAGAACCCGTCAAAGAGCCTGTCAAAAAGCCTGTCAAAAAGCCTGTCAAAGAAAAGCCCAAGCTAGCGCCCAAGCCAGAGCCTGTCAAGGAACCAACACCAGAACCTGAACCACCGAAGAAGCCAACCCCTAAACCCGAGCCTGAACCCGAGCTTGAACCAGCTGCCGTGAAAGAGCCGACGCCAGAGCCTTCACCGGAGCCTGAAGCCAAGACTAAACCGAAGCGGCAAGATACGAAGGCACCAACAAAGGCACCGGGTGGCTCAGGTCTAAAGAGAACTAAGGCAACACGAAACACGGCCTCACCTGTCAAATCGAGTCCTAAAACCTCTCTCTTTGGCATGCTCAAGGAAGCCTTCACCGGCGAGTCAGGTAACTCTCTTCCCAAAGTGAGACCCTATCAAAGCCAGGAAGAGCGGCACTACGACGATGAGCCCGAGTCCATGTATACCGATTCTAGACACAACGATTCTCGGTATGACGAATCGAGGTACGATGATTCGAGATATGAAGATTCACACTATGAAGACGAGCTCACCTACGACGATTCAACCGAGAATTGGACCGAAACAGAAATATCCAAGGCCGAGAAATCGGGAGGCGTCAGATCTCCATCACCCGAGGAAGAAAAGAAGAAGCCACAATCTCCAGAACAAGTTCGACAACAAGAACGAGAACAACAGAAAATTCGGGATGACCGAATGGCCTTGCCCTCGGCGCGAATGGCGGGCCCTCGTCTTCCACCACCAACTAGGGGTCAATATGAATTGTCAACAATTCTCTCGGAGGAGGGTTCTAGTGCTGTCGAATCGGATCTCACCTCTGATGTCACTCAATCCACCCTTACGCAATCCACTGTCCTTACGAAGGGGAGTAAACGTTCGAATTCTAAGAGTCAAGGCTCTGGTCTCAAGCGGCGGCTGACTCGTCACTCTGATCTCGTATCAGTCCTCTCCCTACCCGATGACAAGAACGTCCCCAGCGCCATCACAAGTAACCGCTCAAGACCCAGCATGCGAAAAAGTCGAGGTGGGGCCAGCGATGTGACAAATGACGACCTGCTTAAAGAATTTGCCGAAGATGAGAGTCTCTATCTTAGAGAGTTAAAGACACTGGTCGACGGTGTCATTCCAGTCCTGCTATCACAGGTCGTTAATGGCGATAATGCAAATGAGCTCTTTGGCTCTGGTGCCCTAGTCACCAAAGCAGATGCTCTTTCAAAATCGGTGGTGAATATGGGAGTTGCCCTGGAGAAGCTTCGAATAGCCCACCGGAAAGCTCCCATCCAAGATATTCGCCGACTCGCTTCTTGGGGTCATGGAGTCGTGCCCATCTACCACAAGTACCTCGATGCCTGGAGGCTGGGTTTCCAGGATCTTGTCGTTAACCTTGCTCCAGCAGCCGGAAGTCTAGAGGATGAGGATTCTCTTGTTGGCGCCATGCCTAGGAATGAGTCTGGAGATATCGTTGATGCCACAGGAGAGCGTGTTGACGTGGCTCATCTCCTCAAGAGACCCTTGCTCCGACTCAAGCAGATCACCAAATTCTTCAAGTGTGTCGACTCCATTCTTGGGACGAAAGATACTTATGATCTCCTAAGCGACTTTGAGGGCCTTCAAGAAAAGGCCCGCCGTCGACACCGCGAAGAGATGGCCCGGCTGACAGATGAGGACGCGATCAACACCGACACAACCAGATCGCGAGACCTCCGAACGCTCGCCCCTATGGAGTCTGTCTACATTGAGCCATCAAGACAAGTCAGTGCCAAGGATTTCTTCTCTCTTGATCTGTCGCACTCCAATGGACAGCGTCTCGAGTGCCAGGTCGAGTTGGTACATCGAGACAACCTGCGTCGACCTGAAGACAAGGGTGACATCCTCATCCGTGAGAATGGAGTCAAAGGTCGATCATACCTTTTGTTCCCACCTGTGCCCTTGGAGTTGATCTCAGCCAGGACGGGAGATGGCAACCTTGACATGGTTGTCATGATACGAGGATCGCACAATGACAGGTCATGGCACGAACTCCTAACACTCACAACCGACAACGAAGACCAGATTCTGGACTGGCTCGACATCCTCCCTGTCTCTCCCGTTCCACCCAGAGAGCCAGAGCCCAGTGTGATTGGTGATGACGAGGGGCCAAATTCTCAGTCCCGGATGCCAGATGTGCCTGTTGGTGTTCGAGGATCATCTCGCAAATATTCTAGCCATTCTCTCCGAAACCTGCATTCCCGCCGCTCATCTGCTGCCGAGTCGCCTCCAGCCAGCCCAACCACGCCTACTACACCCAAGCGTGCATTGCCTGCCAGATATCGCCCTCGATCGGCCTCCCCAGCAACCCCACCTCCTCTCAAGTCACCCGAACATCATGATTTCCAGGGGACACCAACCCAAGAGGAATACCGATATGATGATAGACCTATGACCTCAGAAAGCATGCAGCCTGACCCCTTGAACATCCGCAAAAGCCCAAGCATTGCATCTTATCGAGATGACGGCGCACCACCGCCCCCAGCTCATCGAACCTTCAGCCCCAGCCCTAGCCCTCAACCCACTTCCAAGTCCAAGTATGCTAAGCCGCCTCCTCTCGAGCTCCCGAGCAGCAGTCGCGTCAAGCGTCGCACGTCCTCTCCTCTCAAACATGAATACCTACCTTCAGACCAATCATCGGTATCAGGCACATCCATCACGGGAAGCTACGATCAAACTGAGGACTACACCGAATCTGAGTATAGCTACGATTCTTCAGATGATGAAATTGAGAGCGTGGATCTTCCTGAAACAGAACTAGGAGTCAGCATCAGGGATGAAGACAGATCTCGAGACGTTATTAGAGAAGAGCCTGAAGATGAACTGGAAACTTTGCCAGAAGAGCCTCTCCAAGATCTATACCAACCACAACAGCTTCAGGAGTCTATAATATCCGGCTCCATTGACAGCCTGGCACCGTCCAACTCTGCTTCTCAGGCCGGCCTGTACGGACAAAAGGTTGCGCCAGAAGAGAACGCCACAAGATACACTGCTACCATTTCCAGATGGTCTGACAGGGGCATGTGGAAAAACATCGCCGGAGACAATCTCTCAATCATTGTTACTCCTGGTCTGATTGAAGCCTACGCCGTCCACAGCGGAGCGGAGCAAGGGGACAAGCCAGTGCTCTCACTTGATCTTACACCACTTGTCCTCATCCGCCAGAGCACAGCCGTTGATCTTGAGATCCGCTCATCAGTCAGGTCAGACTGCAATCTCGCCAGCTCACACGGCGGGGGGAACTTCCGCTTCCGCTGTCACAATGGTCCTGACTGCTACAACCTCTATATGTCTGTTCACCATGCCCGTCTCAACAACCAAAAGTTCATCGAGCTTGAAAACGAGGCACGATTCAATAGTTTTGGTGAATATAAGCCATCTGCTGAGAACGATGACACAAGCAGCCGGCGACGACGAAGCTGGTTCGGCCGCAAGAACAGCTACCGCGGTTCAGTTCGTGCACCCGCCCATTCTCATGACGGTGCAAGCACTACCCCTTCATCTACCCTCTCCGCCTCCAGCTTCCTCAAGAGACTTACGGGAGGCGGTCTGCCGTTCAGCCTGGCCCGTTCCTCTATCGACCGGAACAGCCGCTACGGAGGTGGCGCAAACACCCCTGGATCCTCATCTTATGGCGGCACCACACCTCGCTCGCCCTCCATCAGTGTTGAAAACAGCGGTCGCGGGCCCGCAAGCTTTGGCACAGAAGACCTCAAGATCCGCCTGCACCTCCTCGTCGGTGCTGCCAAATGGGAAGACTTTGGCAACTGCAGACTCTCTATCCGACGACCTCCACCGGGCTGGCACCAAGCTCTCCGTGCCAACCACGGTCTGGAAAAGCGTGTCACTGTTGCTACTATCCCACGCAAGGACTCGGACCAGCCAAAGATTTTGTTAGACGCCGTCCTTGGCAGTGGATGCTTCACACCCATGGGCAGCCGCGGTATCGTGTGCGGCATTTGGGAGGAGATGAAAGATAGAAATGGCGTTGTCGGCGTTGTTCCGGCTACGGGCCCTACAGGCGGCAACGTCAAGAAGTGGTGCTTCCAGTGCGCCAGTGTTGCAGAGGCGAGCTGGGTGCTGAGGCTCGTCCACCAAGAGGTCATGACTGTCTAAACCAGCCTATTCCTCAACCTTCCTTTTAACCGTTTTAATACTTCTCTTGTACTTGATTACAAACGCGTTCGCGTTCTCCGGGCGTTCCCAGAATTATTTCATTATTCATTTTTCACTTTTTGATATCCCCGCTGTTGCTCAGCACACCATTATTTTTTACGCTGTTCTTCCTCTCGGCACATTGTATGCGGCGAGACTTAACGATACCACTTTATTCCTTTCATTGAACGTTTTTAATCTGATTGTGTATATCAATCTTGTTATTTATTCGTATACGCATCTAGACATGGGGGTCGGTGGCGTCTGGGTGGAAATGGACCTGGGTTGTTGGTGAAATCTTGGGCCGGGGAGGAGTACACTAGCATTTGTTTTAGAGGTTATGGAGATGACGTTTGGGGACTTGTCATGCACATATCGCAAGGGATATACATATGGGCAGTGAAGAGTGGTAGTGTATAGTGGACGAGAATACAAACCCAATTAAACAATTGTCTATATTCTATTCTATATTGCATCGTCGTGACCTTTGCGTAGCTTGTCTTTCAGGTTGTTTTATTGCTGCAGCTTCATACGTCAATGACTATTGGACCGAAACCGAAACCTGTTGCATATATTGAGCTGCTACCCTATGCCCCCAAAACACCATGATTCCACCGTCGACCGACCAAAATGAAGCGACCAAGCTGGGTGAGATGACCGCCTTGAGCCGTAATCTACGGAGATAGGATGGTAGAGTAACTATGGCCGGCCATATCTTACCATTAACCCACCCTTTATGCCATGAGTTTGCTGTATCTTTTACAAAGTTCGTAGTTATAAACTATTGCCGTCGTTATATCACGTTACTCAAGAAGCGTTATGCAAGATACTACCAAGAAACTGGGCCGTGGACTCATACGTGGTATTCCAGTCAACCAAAAACAACTCCGTTCCCCATCCAGACGATGTAGTATGCCGTCGTCAACTCTGCTTGCTGCTGCCTGCAACGAGAGGCGGGATATTTAAACTGTTATACAAGAAACCCCGTGATCAATATGCTCCTTGATGTCATCCAAAGACACATGCTTTCATAAACAAAAAGGAACACCCCAGTCTATAGACGCGTGGTTGCTGACCGTCCCAGAACACGAATACAAGAAATATCAGAAGGGGGGCAGGTAAGGCATGCCACCCACCAAAAAAAGCAGAGTGTCGTAAGCTCATGAAACTTGGGCGATGGGCTGGGGTTTACCGCCATCGACTATGATCTGTTCGTGAATGCGGGTAGCTGTCTCGCCATACTCAAGACGTTTCCAGGTCTTGATGCGAGCCTCATTGGTATCAACCTCAAATAGGCGTACGCGGCGGTGGTAATCACCATAGCCGGCGTATCCGCCAAAGCCGGAGCCACCAGCATAACACATCCACAAGGCAGGGATCTTGGTCTCCCCTTCACCCGTCAAAGACAGGGAGCAGTAATCGTTGCAATGATCACTTAGGTACTTGGTTAGCGATATCAAGAGACAAGGCAGACACTGGAAACTTACTGTCCTGCGCTGACCATGACGACACCCTGTTCTACAAGGGCATCACGGAAACCAGAGTTGTATACGGGAGCAGTGACCCCCTCTTTCCAATCGCCAACACGGGGTAGTTCTGGGTTGGCATACTCTGTAAGGGGAATATGGATGAACGCGACATCCATGTGCCGACCAGTGTATTCGTTGTGGTTCTTCTTAAGGCCGGCAGCCGTCTTCTTGAACCACTCGATCTGGTTGGGTTTGACCCAGTCATAGCCAGGGAAGTTGCGCTCATCAGGCGTGTATGCATGTGTATCAAGTAAATAGATGGTAAGAGCAGAATGATCCGTTTTACCACGAGCCAATACTTCCACATAGTAATTGCCAACACCGTCGATGTCGGCTGGTCCAGCGGTAGAAAGAGAGTAAGGAAGGGTCTCCATAATGGCCATCTGAGCCTCACGAGACATAGTTTTCTCGTCGTCGTGGTTGCCGAAAATGGCAGCGTAAGGGATCTTTCGTTCAATCAAGAGTGATATGATCTTGAACATAGCCTAGGCAAGGTTAGAAGCGAACAATGTGGCATTGGGATCGGACAAAGCCACTAACAGTCGGTGCGTCTGGTGCCGTATCACCGTTGACTTGGTCACCACTCAGAACCACCAAATCGGGTTTCTCGTCATCAAGGATTCGAGTTACAAAGTCCAGTGTCCTGGGATCTGCCTCGCATTTGCCGCCGTTGTAAGAATTGGGAACAGCCTCGCGACATGCGCCGACACCGGTACTCAGGTGCAGATCACCGATCTGCATAATCTTGTACCGACCATCATCGCGGATTCTAGGCGTGGGTTTCTTGACCTCCCGGGGAGGGCCTCGACGCACGCTCAATTGAACGCACAGCAGGTTGCCACCCGTGTTCAGGAGCAGAGGTGTTCCTGTGACAGCGTAGCCGTCTCTAGCTTCGACAGCATCGTCGCCAAACAGAACATCAAGGTCGGTTACGGCATGCTTCGAATCGCTTGCTTGTCTCTTGGCCGAACGCTTGATCCAAATACCAGCGGGGCGGGATTCCCATGTGTCATCTGTCTCTCCCTTGGGTTGAGGTTGGAGCCTACCGACCGCAACATCCACCACGACACGGTCCTCCTCAGTGAGATCCTCCTCGTGTTTGCGCATGACATATAAGTAAGCGCTCGTAGTCCATGTTTTTCCGAGATACAGCTCCTTATCGATTCGATGCCATTCTTTATCGAGATCGCATGAGGAGAAAGGATTAACACCCGAACATGTGACTATTGTTACATCGGTGATGACAAGGCCGGGGTGGTGGGATGGCATGTAGCCATGGATCGAGTTGGGGAGGACACGATAGTTGCGGTCGAGGAAAGCGATGATGAGGAAGGTGAAGATAGCAGCGCCAGCGAGCTGGGCAGCCGTTCGAACCTGTAGATGGAAATACGGTCAGTCAACATCATCTTTTAGACCAGCACAGGCAAAGGTGCTGTTGGAGAACTTGAGGGGACGTACGATCCGTCGAGTCATGATGTGATGTTTAACAGAGTATGAAGGTCAACTCGTGAACGGGAATCGTTCAAATGGAATTTAGTTATAAACTGCAGACCACTTCAAGCAGAGACAGCCGAGTAATGGCGATCGGAACGGGCATTCGGGAGCTGGATGGCCGGCCGAACTTTTCGCATTTTCTAAAGGGGTTGATCGGGTGCTATTGCATGATTCGGAGAAGCCAAGTCGGTAAAGAGACGAAGGAACAAACACGCCCGGAACTTCCGATCGAGTTGAAGCAGTCGTGATGGTCGCGGGTGTAATTTCTTTAAGTTTCGAGGTGATTGTCGCAAACCTCGATAATCGCTGAGTGGTGGTGGTGGTAGTGGTGATGGTGGTGGTGTATCGATCGACAAATCGTGGGGACGGGGAAGAGGGGACGAGACGAGATAGCCCGTGTTCAAGTTGCTTGGTGAAGTACAATCCGGTGCGGTACAGTACGTCCAGAAAAAGTGGCGAGCTACCTCAGGCACTTTAAATAAAAGAGGTACCAAGATAAAACACCTGACATGCAGTGAAATTCAACGGAGTGAGAAAATGGGGGCGTCTGACGGAATGGAAAGAAGAATCATTTTGCCCCTTCCTCACCGTGGAAAAAAGGGCCAAAGCCAAGAAATCATTTCGATTACGATACGATAGGTACCGTACTACGGATAGATGTCTGGTCTCCTTCCCCTGGTGAACCATTAAAAAGGGTATGAGGTGTGGAGCGCCGGCTACCTTGGGATCCGGAAGTCGGGCTGGGGCTAGGGGGAGATCCTGGGCAGGAGCTTTTTACCTCAAGTCTGGGGAACATTCAACTAAAGTTGTATTTATTTTCACTCCAACGATACCTTAAAACATTCCTATTGCTCGCCGTGCTTATATGTTTTTGATATACCTCAAGTTCTGTCAAACTACATTACTCGAAATGTCGGTTCATTCATCTCAGACTTTTTTTATTTAAAATTTGCGCGTCTCTCTTGTACGATTCTTGCACAAGCACCGAAAAAGACGTCTGCAGGCCACCTTGGCCAATATGGCCACGTGAGGCCCTCAACAAACCACCCAGTACGGTCCTCGCATCATGTGGTAATTCTGGGCTGTTGGTTCTCTGGCTTGACATTTGTCCGTGCAAGCCATTCTAAAGGTGCTACAATGCCATGTCTGGTGCGTCTTGGAGCTTTAGTAATGATGTGATGCAAGAAAATATTGCCTCAGACGAGGCAGTCTGCATGAGCGCCTGCTGGTACACAGGCTGTGTTTGCTTTATAACCTGCAGTGTGAATGAGGCAACAAATGGCATGGCATTCATTATCTGTGAGCTCCAGGGCCCGTGCGCATCTCCCTGCGAACAGAAATCTTCCATTTCTGAGGTGCCAAACAAAGGACAGTCGCGACCCACTAAAATCTCAATTGCACCCATACAAGCGTCATCCCCCCCAATCCAAACCGCGTACCTTACCTCACCCTCTGCTCCACGCTCCACCAAAGCTGAGCTTTCGTTCTTCACCAAACCATTCCTCCTCATCGATTCTCCCATCTCTCACTTTCTCATATCTCCGCGCATCACCATCGCAGTCGCAATCTGATCTCGAATCTCCTCAAACACCTCTTTTAAACGCGCCCGGACTTCGTGTCTTTGCGCACCATGGCCGAATACTCTTCACTTAAGGTGCCTGAGCTCAAGAAGCTGCTGGCCGAAAAGAGCCTGCCTCAAACTGGCAACAAGGCGGATCTCATCGCGAGGCTCCTGGAGAACGACAAGCAGTCCGAGAGTGAGGCGAAGCCCGGTACGTCTGTCGAACCCAAGATCTGCGACTAGAGACGGGATCTGTACTCTTGCGCGCAAGTTCCATCGCACCAAAAAAATATCGGCTAATTATATCTTCTCCAGCCGAGAATAAGGAAGACGAGATCAGCTACAGTGACGACGAGGCGCCCGCTGCACCTCCTGCTGCCCCAGCTGCTTCTACCGCCGTCCCTGAGCCTGCTGCTGAGGCACCTGTCGCCGAGGCAGCACCCACCGAGGACACCAAGGCTGAGGAGCCAACAGCAGAGAAACCTGCCGAGACGGAAACGGAACCCGCTGAGCCCGAGAAGTCCTATGCTATGGGTCTTTCATCCACTGCTGCCGACGATGAAGCTAAGAAGCGCGCTGAACGCGCCAAGCGGTTCGGTATTGAGGATGATGAGGACGCGAAGAAGCGCGCCGATCGGGCGAAGCGATTCGGCCTCGACGAGAAGGAACTTGCTACCACCCTTGACTCAGCTCTTCCAGAGCGTTCGCGAAAGCGAGGCCGTGAGCGCAACACTGAGGGCGAAGGAAACCGCCCCGACAAGCGACAGAGCCTTGACCGAAGAAACGGCGGCGGTCGACGACGGGGCCGTGGTGGTCGCGGTGGTCGTGATAGTCGTGATGGCCCCCGCAAGGAAGGTACGGCGACTCGGAGCGGCATTCTCAACGACCCGACAGAGAAAGCAAAGGCGGAGAAACGCGCAGCGAGGTTCGCTGGAAACTAGTAGTCTCCAGGACAGGGGCAACGAGACGGCGACATGATATTTTGCCAAAGCAAAAAGGTTTCAAGGACAGGTTGGAACAGGGCAGAACAGACTTACGTGAATGGACTTTTTCAGTTGTACAACATTCTTGTTTTTCGTTTTCAAGCGCAGATTATCGAGGATAAATGAATAAAGAGGAAATCGGCGTTTTCGGTCCGGTCAATATTTATATCTTGTCAGAGCCTGAAAGATACTTAGTGAGTGGCCTGTTATCGGATCTAGCCAGTCTTGATGGGACAGTCTTGGTAATATGTATCTTGAGAAGACGCTTCGATGCGGTGCTGTCGAGCAAGCCGTGATGAGCATCTCCGAAATTTGAACAACATGTCATCCCAGATTCCAACCCGAAATATGTCGGGCTTGATACAACGACGCATTGACACCATCTCGAGTCTCTATCTCGATGTTGTTCGAACACGGTGGCCTTGTGTAGAGAGAGATCCTCCTACTAGGATCATCCTTCCCAGTCGAATAAAACCGCACGACCCGAGTGGTTGCAAATCGAAACTAAGGAGCATCTCGACAACCGCTATGGGGCACAATCAACTTAACCTCTTTGTTGCTAGTCTCCTTGCCGGAACTTAAAAAGGACTTTCGGATACGAGCCGTAGATGGGGCCAGGCTGAGTTGAAGCTTGACACGCTTATCCACTACGACTCAACACCATGACCTTGCCTAAGTCCCACCACAGATACGGCGGAAGTGAGCTTCCATCACGGGGAAGTATCCCTTCAACTCTAGTTCCCGAGAGACTTGTGCGCCGTCGCACGAATGCCGGTGCCGCGGCGCTGGTGTTGTGATGCCCCTTTTGTCCAAGAGCCACTTGGAGTGCCAAATACTACCCTCATGTACGGACGAGCCTATGATCGAACTAAGAGATTTTGATGAAGGGGCTGAGCGCAATGAAGAGAAAATTTTTCATGTTGCTTCAAGTGGTAGGTGTATGTCTGACAAGTAGCTGGGCTGAAAGCTGGTGATTGGAGAAGTGAAGGCTAGCTAAGTGGGAGGGCTGTTCAGTCGATTTCAGCGCTGATACTTCATATTGGACGACCATTCTTATGCGTCATATCTTCGAAGCTGCATGGCAGAGACTCTGACAGTCAGCCCTGTCAAGGACGAGGGACAATTCAAGTGCCGACGATATGTGAGTGTTTCTAGCCATTAAGCAGATCGACGTCAACGATGGATATAGGGGAAGGGGTATACCCTGATCAGACGGATGCCATATCTGGATCGATACTCCTCGAAGCTAAGTAGCACATCGTGAGTAGCTCGAAAACGTCTGGAACCAACGAGAAACACAGGTCCGCGGCTGCGCTAATCCTACAATCCCAAATGGGCTCATGGTCTCTTGAAGACGCAAGCCACGATCTCCGTTCTAGGACGATTTCGCTGCCTCCCAGATGGTTCTAGACAAACGTGCAGTGGCTGCCATGCGTCAATGGCCAGTCTTTCCGATGCAGGTTGATGAGCAGAAAAGCAGGCACTATAAAGCGAGATAGGACCGTGATCACCAACAGCCTGATCCATCTGGTCGTCATGTTACCAGACGCTAAGCTCCAGCCAAGTCTCAGACGTCAGGCCAATGGTGATGGCAAAACCCCTGTGCACGCGATAAAGCAACCCTGGTCGCCGAGCCGTCTGGCGGCTATGGTTGGCAGAGGCGGCTAAGCAATTGGACCACTCGACAACCCCAGCGACTCCAGTTGCCGTTGGTCGCCCAGAGCCCGTCGTCGTCCAAGAGTCCCCTTTGGTGGTCCGCTTGATCGTCCCAAGCGAAATAATAGCTTCACAACCGAACTTGTTGGGCTTGCGCAGGACGGGCTGGAAGTATTGCGGTTGATGAGTTGGCAATGAGGCAAAGCTGCACAACGGCGCCATTTGCATTTGCATGCATTCACCGCTGCCCAAAGTATAGAGTACTTTGATGTTGAATTCGAGTGACTTTGCACAGGGGACCTCAAAGCCAAGCATCCAACTTGCACCTGATTCGCTCGGCCGACTGACAAGCCACAGCGACAAGGGCCCTAGCCTGGTGAGGCTTCACGTCTGCCGGAGTGGCCAGCCACGCGCGATCTGCCACGTCAGTGAAGCAACTCAACTCCCAGAAAGCAGGGACACCAGCCTCACAACGGACAAGGAACCTGTGGCGGTATGAGGATTTGTGTGGCGGAGTTGCATATGGGATGCCTCTTTGGTAGCCTGGTCCTGCAGCAAGATCTGAGACTGATCCAGGTACGACAGGCTTCCTTTTTTCGAGATTGCCTGTTTTTTCGGTAAGATATCGACGTCAAGACGCGTTTGCCGCCTTGCCAGCGCATTCGCCTTGCCACTATTCAAGCTGCAATTTTCAGCTAGCCAAGCTTTGCTTAGGGGCAAGGGCCTAGCCGCACACACACCGATCTGGGCCATTTGGAGGCTCAAACCCTCACCGAACGTTTGGATCCTGACCTCGTGGTATGCTTGCCAGGATGCAGTACCATACCGTACGTATGAGCTTTCAAGAATGCCTTGTGTCTTGACATGACGTCGCGAGGCCGGGATTGTGCATCTCTCTCGACTGCCGACCGTTTCATCCGCGTTTGCTTCTTTGGTCCCGTGAGTGTCTCATCTGTGAAAATTGCCATCACGGGACTAACAATGGATAGCGGTGAACTTTGACTACCTGGCCAATACGCAGACCGATATCGCGCAATCGCTCATGAGCGGAATTCGCTATTCGCTTTTGCTGAGCGATCCGCCGACTAACAAGTTTTGTTGGAATACCAACTTCTGCTCTGCTCCCTCTCACCAGTCCCCATGGCCCCTGTGCGCCTTTGCCAAAATATAGTACCCATGTCAATAGTCAACAATCAGGGTCCGAGCGAGATGTAGCTTTGCTGCGAGGATTGGCGAACGGGTTGGGGCTCGATACGGCCGATGAGACGCATAATGGATTAGTCGTTCACAGTTTTTGCAAGGGAATCAATAACCTGCAGGAGAAAGGGTTCCCTTCATCCTGGGGTCCATTCTGACGGGATGTGGAGTGAAACGACAGCTTGCAAGTACATGTCCATCATTGGTAGAAAATCCTTGAACCACGACCAATGGAATCGTTGAGTCGTTGGCGATGGCCACTCTCAGGCGCTTTACGTAGCGGTTTTTAACGAATGGGGGGATGGTCAGAGGGAGAGGAGAAAGCCTGTGTCGCGGGACAAAGCAAATTCACAGAGCGGGATAGGCGGGATGGCTGAACGTTGAATCAACAAAGATTCTGCCTGCTTCCAAGTGAGACCTCAATGAGATATGCCGGCATCGTGGGTAGACTCACGCAAACTGCTGTTGTCAACGCCCATTACTCACGCGTCTATCTAGACGCCGCTCCGCGCCAACGACGGTTCCGGTATCACGGACAGCTCTCGAATGATGCTATTCTTGTCCCAGCATGGTTGTTGGCTGCAGCTGCAACTCGTGCAGCTGGTCTGGGGCTTGGTGGTTGACCAGCGCAGGGAATAGCAGGCCCTAGGATCTCACCCCGGTCATGACCAACGACGAGTGCGCCGTGCCATTGACAGAGTTGATTCGAGGTTGTTGGAGATTTGCATCCTCTTGTCAAATTTGTGAAAGTGGAAAGCAATATGCCATTCGAGATGAGGCATTGCTGTCAGATCATCCTACAAGTACCGTACAGGGCCATGTTAGACTTTCCCCATGCGGGGCACTTTTAACGGATTCGCCCGTTGATGTTAGGGGCAAGCTTAGGTAGGTTCTAAAAATGTCAACCGTCAAAGAAGCTCAACGTTGGACGGGGCAGGTCCACTCACCTCTGCACCCGAACATCCATGCAGCTCTATACAATGGAAAATATAGGTTTTGTTATTCGGAGTCTTGACGATCTACTAGCATGAGCTCGATAGCGGACCAATTCATCGCCTTCTGAGTGCCTGGTATTGCTTACGCTCATCATCATAACAACCGATTTGGAAGGTGAGGCTGGGATTAGGGCAAGACATTTAGAGACATGCAGTTCAGATCGACCTGTAGGAGGGTAACAAAGTGAGACATTTCTTATGCATGTCTTAGACATGCATATACCTCCAACGACCTCGCATGTTGTGCTGAAGAAGACGCGCCGGGGCAGGTAGTGACAACGACAGGTATGCTCGGTGTACGCCCATCGAAGTGATTGGGGGGTGTTTATGTGTGTCATCTCAACTTGAGCATAGTATAGTACGAGACCTACACATCAACGGTTTTCCTCCTTCGAGTCCGGACATAGGTCTGCACACCCCTGACAGTGATAATTAAGACGTCAACGAGAAAAGATAATCAGTCAGTTGCGGATACCATTTCGGCCCCCCTCAACCAGCTTCGTCACCCCCAAAACGGACACAACCATCATCAACACCCACCAAACCTGAGGTATATCCCCTGCACCCGCATCAGTCCTTGATCAGGCTTTTCTCTTTGGACAAGATATTCGACTTTGATTCGATGCCATCTCTCAGTTGATAGCTTCCTATCTTTCCATTTCCGTCCACTCCGTCTGGTTGTTTACCCACTCACTACATCCCTATCCATCCGGGCTACTAGGGCACGTCGTCGCAGGAGATTCAAAATTGGTCGAGGACGCTCGGCCATCGGCCCATCCCTTTCAGATCCACTCTGCTAACGGTCCAGCCCAGCCAGGATATCCAGTCGTTTACAGATGCCGCTCCCTCCCGTCTCTTCACTCTACGGATACTCTTCAACATGTCTTTCGCTTGAAGTGCCCCACCCAAGGGTCTTTCAAAGCGACCAGGATTCACAATAACGTGCAAATCGCTACCAGGGTCTGATGCCCAATCACTGCATCGAGATGCCATGAGGGCATTCTCATAGGATAATATCGTATGCACCCCGAAGGAGGAACGCGGCGCAGTGCACACTTGGTTATGGGCTCCGCTGCTGCTGCTCGCTGACCAAACGGATGACTCAACCTGGAGGGTTTATCGCAGCGCATTCCCACCATAGGTTGATTGTCGATATCGGCGACTCCACGCACAAAATCGTCGAGATGCGATGCGATGCCAGGCAATGCCTGCAACCTCGACCAGGGTAGAGAAAACGCCACAGTCAGAGTCGTCCATCCTTTTCAAGTACCTTCACCCTCCCCGCGAGGTACTCGTGTACCGGACCCCGTCGTCCACTCATAGTTGTGCCCCAGAAAGTCGTCCATTGCCTAAATACTTCCTATACCTATATGTTCCCATCTCGGGCCTCCCCGCTATCACATCCCATTTCTTCTTACCTTGTCACTTCTATATTCGTTCTCTTGTTGCCACTGCCATCGTCTTCTCTTTTGTCTCTTGTCCTTACATCTTAACTTCGCGCCTCCACTTACACTTCAACATTTGGGGACACTACTGTACTAAAGCCCGCACCATCATCTATCCCGACTCGCTCAAACACTCATCACATCAACCGAAGCGCCAACTCTACGAGTTTTAGACGCGGGTTCATCCCACCGTCCACACCATCACCATCAAACTAGACCTCTTCGAGCTGATACCCACCCATTCTTGGAGTACCGATTCCCCCTCCACACTAATAACGACGACTCTCTGCTCGCTCTTTCGATTCACGGTCTCATTTATCTTGATTTTCATATATATTATTATTCATCTATCTATCTACTCAGCGTCCCCCCGTGTGAAATATGGGATTAGGTATACAAAACCGATATTGAAGGTTGGAAGATGGAATCTCACAGATTGGGGTCTGGCCTCCCAGCCAGGGCCATGGAACCGTCTCGCATCAGACGACCTGGACTTGGATCTGAACCTGGAGTCATCTCGAGTGCTCCAAAGTCACTCAACAGATCAGGAAGGAGGGAGGAGATTCCACGGCCATTACCGAAGCCTTCTTCCGTCTCACGCCCAGCTGCAAGGGTCCCTCAGCCTTCTACTACTCGACGACCTTCACTTCCCCAGCCCGTGCTACGGCCTGGTCTAAATCATCAAGCACAATCATGGGGCTCATCCAGCACTTCAACATCCACACGATCAACTGCCAACCGCCGCGGAGGCTCCGGATCATCATCATCGGCCCAGTCCATGGATAATACAAGGTCTAACCCCAATGTTTTGCGCAGGAAGAAGTCCTCGCTCTCCGGCGATGTCAACACTCCTCGGAGTGGCTCAACCCGGACGGATTCCTCTTCCTCGTCTCAGCACAAACGGCATGGCTCGATTGACCCGGCATTTGGATTTCACCTGGATAGGGAACTTACTTGCAGCCCTGCTGAGATTCAAGTCGCTCAAGTTGTCGAGGTAAAGAAACCTGCCAGGTCTCCAGTTATCTACCCTGAATTGGACCGTTATCGAAACATCCGACGCCCTTCAGACAGCTCTGATAACCGCATTGAGGTTCCATTTCGGTTAGCGACACACGATCTTCCTCCTCCAACTCCAGCCAGCCTGCTATTCTCGGGAACTAGTGGGAGTCCGTCTACTCGGTTCTCCGAGTCACCTGGGCCAGGATCTTATAGTCGCGACACCACGCCAACCTCGATTGCATCTCAATCTCCTAGTCTCATTGCACCTCTTCGCAGTAACCAGAATAAGAACCGACTCCAAAGTCCTATTCTGAACAGACCCCCTGTGACCCGAAGGGCGGCTGGAAGTATCCCTAACGAAGTTGATGCCATCACTGTCGATCCTCATGGCCTTGCGGCAGTGAGAGAGTCTCTTACTTCTTCCTCGTCAAACTCAACTGTTCGAGAAGCCACCATCAAGAAAAAGACCAAAAACCTACCTCCCCCACCACCGAGTCCCCCACCACGCAAGTCATCACAGCACTTTCGAGAGGAAACTTCATCACCAAAGTCAGTGCGAAAGGTATCAAGACCTGCTCTGCGATCCCCTTCCCCTGAGAGAAGTACTCAAATCTCTGCCTCGCCAAGAGTCGTTCCCCCTTCACGGCCCAGTAGAGATGGCACTCCCGACATGCAGTCTCAGTTGTTCAACCCCATGCCAGTCATTCACAGCAACCTATCCACTCAGTCTCTCCCAACGGAACGACGTGGAAGTGAATCTGGTGTCTCGGGAGCTGTCCCGCCGCCCAAACCACAGTTCTCTCACGGAGGTCGGACGGCATCAACATCTCAGCTCCCCATCAAAGGCGAGTTGTATTCTCCACCTGCGGTCAAGCCGGCCACCGAATCGAAGAAGCACAAGGCTCCTGAGCCACCTCGAGTGACACGCACCCCGAGCCCTAATGTGACAAGCTCCTTCTCGCGCTTCCCATTTTTTGGTCGTAAGAAGAATAGCAATGCAGCACAGGTTGAGAAAAACGACAATGACAAGAAGACTGTTCGCAAAGGCCCCGCGGCTGGCACAGGCCATGAGGGTTATGGGCGCATTGGTGCTGCTAAAAGGCGCAGTGGGAGTATCAGTAATATGACTCGCAACACCCCTGGCAGCCAGTCAACTCAAGAGCCTCGTTCCAGTAACGACTCCTTCTTGACAGACCGAGTCAACCCAGTGGTCATCGCAGGAGGCGAGATTATCGAGAACCGAAACGCGAGCTCTGAGATCTCACGAAATGGAAGCTCCCAGAGCTTGGTAACCGATGAGTCTAGGCTAGGAAGCCTGCAGCAATCCCAACAGAAGCCCCGAAACACTCTCTGGCCATCGCCCATGTCACGAACGCCGCAACCAGCTTTCAGCCCTCGACGACCCTCTGAGAGCAGCGATTCTGATGGTCCAACGATGAAGTCAACATTGGCTTTTCGAAGATCTGTCCAGCGCCTTCGATCTTCACCAGACGGCCCGCTGAAGCTACCTCAGCCCATTAACACTTCAGGCTATACATCCTCGCCTATGACGAGTTTCGACACTAGTATCATGTCCGATGAGTCTCATTTCGAGTTACAGCGGGAGATGTCGCACGAAGCAAAGTCGTTCCACCCTGCGCCAAAGAAGCTGATCAAGAGGCCGCGTTCGCCTCGAAAATGGAACTTGTTTGGAAGATCGACCCAGAACCAACAAGAAGCCAACCAGAGTGCAAAGGTTGCCGCTACTGTCAAGGTGGTTGAGAAGAAGCCTCTTGCCTTTTACGCCATGATGGACTCGTCAGAGCAAGAAGATAGCGAGCCGATGGATATTCAAGACGTCCTGAGGTTTGCCGAGGTATACGGAAAGTCGCCTAGTATTGGTGGTACTCCTGAGCTTTCTCAAGGCATACCAGAAATGCGATCATCCATAGATTCTCCAGCACGACCTGCAGAGCCTGCACAAGCTCCAAGGCGGGAGAACACTGAGATCAAGATCAAGATCCAGCCTCGGTTACCTGTTCCTCAACAGTCCATGGCACCAAAGAAGCCTGTTCTGCAGCCCACCTCAACGAGCACCAGCGCTGGCCGGCGTAGCAGACTGCCTCAAGTTGGGCGAATCCCGAAGGTGGTGAGCAACCGTCCTGAACAACATGTGTCTCCTATGAGCTTTTCTCGCCCCTTCAGACCTAGCATGCAAGTGGCGCCCGAAAATCTTGAGGCCTATGACCCTGAGTCAATTGCAAAGGGTCCTTCGCCTTCCAGGCCGTCCACTCCTGTTCCAGATCTCACCACCGATGGTTCAACAGCAGGAAGTACTAACAATCCTTCGTCGAGAGACTCAATTCCTCCTGCATCCTCAGGATTGAGCCGAGTGGAAAAGGAGTTCCTGGCCTTTTCGCCCCGCAAAGACTCCGAGGGAACCATTGGCACCTCCAGTTCAAGCTGCTCTGGAATTCTCGCATTCTCTGGCTCTACTGCTGTCATTCCACAGCCTCATGATCCACCTGCAGAAGACGAGGTGTGGGATGAGTACGATGACCTTCTTGAAGATGATGCTGCCAAAGCACTCCCTTCAGCAACATCATCGAAGGGTACGCCGTTCCATCTTGAGACCTACGGGTCCAAGCTGGCTAGCAAAGAAAAGCCTCTAGAGTCTCCCACGATTGTTTTTGATAAGAAGGCTATCCGGCAATCCAAGGCAACCACCATCTCTAGTACTTGCAGCGCCGACGACATGACTGAACGTCTGCGAGCCGCTTTCCAACCTCACCCAAGCCCCAGCACGCCTTTCTCAGTGTCCAAGTTTGTATCGGGCTATGAAGACCGTAATACAAACATAGAAACGGCCGCAGCTGGCGAGATGTCGCGGCGAAGCAGTCGGTCGTCCCGCAAGACAAGGCGATCCGATGCTAGCTCGTCTTCGGACGACGGGTCGCCGCTCGCACAAGTCAACCTCAGGGTTGGCTCGATGACGGTAAGTAAGTGGCTCACCTTTGGACATGTGCTCTTCAGCGATGTCCGGCACGAACTAGTTCCTGTTGAGGGATCGTTGAAACGACATTCGATCCTGGTGATTGACGGCCTTGGCAACGATGACTGGTCATTCTATGCTGCCGAAACGTACCCGGCTGCTACTTTCTTTAATCTGTCCCCTCGTGCTCCTCTCCCCGAAGAACTCAAGAGCTCCTCTTCCAGCTTCCCACTTAGCCCACCGAACCACCATCAGATCCAATATGTCTCTCATCTCGACAAGTTTCCCTTCGCTCCTCAGAGCTTCACGGCTGTTGTCTATCGATTCCCTGTGGCAGCGCCCGAAGCTTACTACCGCAGCATCCTTACGGAAGCTCGCCGCGTCTTGAAACCCGGGGGCTTCATCGAGCTATCCATCCTTGATGTTGATCTGAACAACATGGGCAACCGGGGTCGGCGCACAATTCGTCGACTCAAGGAGAGAATCAATGAAAAGACGCCCGACACCAGTCTCGGGTCAACTGCAGATCTCATTGTGCGCCTGCTTGGCAAGGTCGGGTTCACTACAATCAAGGCAGCGCGGGTGGGCGTGCCCGTAGCAAGCTCCGTCCCTCGCTCAGATACCAAAGCCATTAAGGGAAAGGCTGTTGTCGAGAAGAAGAAGGACCAGCCGAGTTTGTCCGAGATGATGAGCGACAACAGCCCCCTGGCGGATGAAGGTATCACCAAGATGGTCAGCCGCGTCGGCCGATGGTGGTATACACGATGCTATGAAAATGCTGCAGAGAATCCTTCTGGAAAGAGCATCTGGAGTGACAAATCTTTGCTATCCGAGTCAGAAGAGCTCGGCACAAGCCTGAAGCTCATGGTCTGCTGCGCTCGAGCCCCCCTCGAGCGTATCACCAGTGTTTAAACACTACACTTATTATTCTTCCTCTACTTTTCCTTATCAGTCACAAGATTGCGCAAGATACGCAAGTATAATTGGAAAGCATTTAAGGTTGGAAGATTCCATGCGGCGCAAGCCCCTCCCTCCTTCATAAGAGGGTTGTACAACAAGATTTTAAAGTCACAGCTCTGGCTTGGCGACACAGTCTTTATTCATTTCTTTCCTCTGCGCCGGAGGCGTATTTCTCTTATTATCTGTTTGATTAATATTCGGTGCCGCAGGTCGGGTTAGACCACGCACTGGATGCAATGGTTGTCATTTTGGGCGGGAATTTATTTCTTTTCTTTATAATAAGGGGGCAATGCTGGACATTGCACTCCTGATCTCTTCTGCCGTGCAAGGTTGGGGAGATGGAGTGCAAAGGGGGAAAAAAGAAGAGGATAGGACGAGATTTATGAAATCTTGATGATTGAATGTGTGGAGGATATGACTTGATGTTTGAGCATGTTGCATAGAGATACCCATTCATGCTTTGGGGAGCGAGAGCGAGATAGCAAGCGGCATATTACTGTTCTTCCACTCTGATCTACTTTGATGATACAATTTGAAGCGGTCTATCATTTCTTCATATGTCTAATCTTTTTCGTGACTCAAAATGTTTATCATACAACGTGTTATCGTACACGATATTCATACAAAATGTTACAAGTCTCACGAAACTCATGCGCTTTTGGCCGGCTCGGTCTCAGTCTCAGCTACATCATCAGATTCATTTGCCTCCTCAACATCGGAAATGGTCTCCTGACCAGAAGTCTCAATCCGAGAAGGCATCTGATCGATAGGCCATCGTCTCATAACGGCTACAAATCCACCACCAGAAACACGATCACCCACCTTGGGTCGCATGACCTGCACAGGGGCGCCATCGGGGTTCTCCTTAGGAATGACAGTTTTCACATCCCACTCTTTGCCACCGCCGGTATCGAGAACGCCATCCGCTGTCGTCGACACTTCTAGCTCAATGACTCTTTCGGGGCGTATGGGCTGGCGCGAGCGGATTGCCCAGGCCTGGAAGTCGGCGATCTGGCTGATGGAGGGGGTGAAGATGATGAGGAGGCCGTTAGGGTGGAGGGCATGGATAACCTGGGAGGCGTGGTCGTGGGCGGAGGGGAGATCGAGAATGGCGTGGGAGAGGAAGGGCTGGTTATCTGTCTGTGCTAGACGGGACGATATGTACTCGTCGATAGAGCCGATGTGAAAGTCCACGGTAGGGAAGTAGAGAGAACGGCGAAATTGCCGCACCAGCTTGTGCGCAGCGCGCGAGTGTTTGTGGTTTCGATCAAGGGTGTGCAATATGGCACGACGGCTGGCACGGTAGGAGTCGAAGGCAGCTTGATCTTCTTCGGAGAGGTCAAGGCCGAACTCGTCGGTTTTGTAGCGTGCAGTACAGAGTGTGTTGCGTAGGTTAGGAGGCACAGCTAGGTTGGCAGCGTGAAGAGCACGGGCGAGGTGCAGCGTCAAACTTCCCATTCCTGTGCCAGCTTCGAATATTTCGAACGGCGGAGGCGATTGATCAGTGTCCAAGTCGTGTTCTTCTTCGCCAGGTCGAGAAAGGTTCAAGTCGAGCAGCGACACGATGGTGGTTGCATGGTGAGGATAGATCTAAAGGTCGTTTCAAGTTTAGCCATAGTTTATTTAGTGCAATTGGCATAGTTCTGTACCGGTGTAGCTTGTCGTGGGCTGTTGATGATATAGGAAGCCAAGGTCGGTTCATGCAACGTGACAGGGCGCCCAGAGCTATCAGTCAGGACATCGAGCACACGACGGCCAATGAGCTCGGAGGAATTGATGGAGGCGCCATATGCGAGACGTATGCGAGTGTCGGCGCGAATGGGGGACGTGAGGTGCCATTTAGGAGCCTTGATGCCTTGTTGGCGCAGAAAGAGAACGTCGTTTTCTAGAGGATCGTGGGGTTAGCATAATGGGTCTTTAAGAGATGGTAGCGCAGGCGTCTACTAGCTTTGAATGGTGCGCGAGGAGGAGTAGAGTCGGCGCAAAGGAGTGGAAGAATAGCCTGCGAGGGCTGAGGGGCGAGAGAGGCGCATGATCGAGGGTTGAGGATGGTGGAGAGGTAGGTTGTCATGATGAGAATCTTTGGAGGATTAGGTTTGCGCCGGTGATATCTCGGGAATAACTTGATATTTCAGATCACAGGTGTATCCCTGGTATTCAAAGACCGGGGAGGGGGTTATGGATGAAGTTGCAACAGGTCGAGGTAATGCTATTATATCAATTCCGTCGTCTGAGTCAAGTGCTAAGATAATATCTAATACCATTGTAAATACCTTAGCCTTCACTGCCAGGTGTGAATGGTTTTGGTTTTTTGGCCCGGGGGTATCGCCTTCCCTCATTTCCATTTGGAGGGGTTTATTCATGTCCTTCCTTCCTTTTCCATCCCGTCCCTCCGTCACGTCTATCTCACAAAACTTCCAAATAAGGTAGGCAAGACATTTTCTCTTCTCCCATATATCTTCACCTATTCTCTTCATCATCGTTGTCGTCTTCTTCTCCCGTCTTTAATGCGCCGCCACCTTGAGGACTCCCCAAACTCCGCAATCCTCCCATCCTCATACCATCAAATACCCGGCGCGTGTCAGTTACTATTATACAGTTGGGGGGTGTCATATCGTAATCAACCAAAACCAAAACGTTCAAAGATCTTCCTCCATGCCGTCCCGGCTACCGACATGACCAAATAAAACGCCAGTCCATGAGACGTCAAAAGCCACAAAGAAAAAGATGCTTGGTACCAGACTCCAGGCTGTGTACTCGTCAACGGAAACATCATTGAATCGAAATCTGCCGTGTGCCTGTGTACGTGGATCGACATTGCGTGCGTACGGTACATCGTGCAGTCGTTGAAGCCGCCTTCGTCACCCATACTTGTTGGAAACATCGGCTTCGTCGAATTACATACGTCAGATCCTGGTTCGTTGAATCAGGAGCATGAACAATAAACGACCTGAGATCCTGCTCAGATGAACGAATATTTTGTGCTCGACATGTGCTGCTCCATTGCAGCTGCCCACGAGTCCTGTGCCTGCAGTTGTTGTGGGCGCTGCTGCTGCTGTTGCTGCTGCGACTGTGACTGTCGATGCTGATATTGATGGTTTTGTTGATGTTGGCGATGCTGATGGTGCTGCTGCGGCATGTGTTCTGGAGCGTGCTCCGTTGTATGGAAGTCTTCCTCAAAGTACACGATAACGCGAACCCCAACATGCTCTTCGAGGAGTTGTACGCCTGACTCATATCGGCGTCTACACCGTTTCGTCCAAGGATCTACCTTGACAGGACTGTGGTAGCAGAACATGTTTGGCTGCTGGCTACGAACAGGGAATATAAGCCCCATCCCTCTCATGTGGTGCCAAAAGTCGATAGTCGCCTGTTTCGTGGCGTCAGACTGAGGATGTGCCGCAAACATCAACTGGACGATTGTGTATCGCAGCACAAGAACATCAACACTTTCCGTGCCCTGTCTTTGCTCCATCTGTCGCTGCAAAAGTCGGAGTTCTGCCACCAACTTCTCCAATCGTTCCTGGTTTATATGGTTGTAAAACATCGCGAGATCGACCCACGTTCGCGCCACATAAGGATGCTTGCGCCCATATATGGCTTCCAGCTCTTCAGCAATGGTGGGTATGCTGCCCCAGAGCAGCTCTGAGAGTGTCCCTGGGCCATGTTTCTGCTGGACTTCGTACAGGCAGGAAAAGATCTGTCGCAGAGGATGTGATCGCTCAAAATTGGTCGTTGAGTAAGCCGCTAGATACTTACATAGCGCGGTCATCATGCCTGGATCACGATTAACCATGCCCAGAAGCAACTCCTTGATTCCTTGGGGCGAGAGCTTCTTTAAATCCGACTCAAGTTGCTGGAATGCCTTCATCAAGAAATGGCCGCCCTGATCGTGATCCTTCATTTCGAAGTAATGATTGGCCTCGAGGAGAAGGTCGCTGGAACCAGCTCCCCACACCATGATGGTTTGCCAACCAACTTGAGCATCTGTTTCCACTTCGAATTGTCTGCATTGTAAAAATGCTTTCCTCATGTTGCTGACGATTGTCTCTTGAGCTCGGAGCAGGTCTGGTGATTGGAGATAGCCTGGCGCAGGGGGCGGAGTTGGGGTTCGACATCGAATGTGCGCCGGCAAGTCAGCAGGTAACTCGAAATCGACCAAGTCGTACTCAGTCACGCCTTTTCGCTTCAGATACGTGCCCAGGTTAACAACTTTGCCGTTGCGAACGAACTCGGACACCTTCCCTTCGGCATCACGCTGGAACTTCATAGACAGGAGACGCTTGACTTCCTCTTCAGTGTTATTCTTGACAAAGCCCCATTGCGAAAATCGAGTCTTGTACATTTTTGGCCTGCAAATCAGTAAGACATGGTTCTGGGCTAAACGTCGATAGGGGACTTACGTTGCCTGGAAACCGTACTTGTCGGCCATGACGGACATGACCTCTTTGAGTGGCTTCCTTTCTTCAAGATACAGAGTTCGAATCGTGTTCTTGAACGATTCCCATGCTTCGGCAGGCACTTGCTCTCTTGAAGGGCGGCTTCCGGCTTGGGATCGCTGGGATACGGAACTTCTTCGTTCATTCTAGGGAGAAGTCAGAAACACCAATGCTAGCTGAGAGCTGTAGGGAACTTACTGGTGGTAGGAAAGAGGAAGTAGAGGCTTGAGACAACTGTGGCGTGGAGGGTTCACGTTTGATAGGAGGGCTGAAGGGTGCTGGAGTGGATATCGATGATCGGGAGGGTTGTCGAGTTGGCCTAGGTGGTTTCGCAGGCGGCTTCGCGGGAGCCTTACCCTTAACATTGAAACTGGAGTTGGTATTGAAATCCAAGACCAGCTGGCTTCCAGCATTCATCACGGGCTTAGGTGTAGAGGGGATCGGGGGTTTCGCGAAATAACCACCAGCATTTGAAGAATTACTGCTACCTTGCGGCTGATCCAGAGAGGGTTTAGGAGTCATTGGCACTGGTGGTCGCCATATGGCAAACCCAGGCGTACCTGGCACACCTGAGGCAGCCGGACTGGGCGAAGTGACCTTGGTGTTCATCCCAGAATTCAGCATCATCGACGACCCCGTCATGGGGGTTGTGTCCATGGGGGTCATTACTCTATTATTGTTGACCATGAAGCTGTTCATACTTCCATAAGGTCCGGATGATGGACCAACACCCGGACTGTGAACTGACATATCATGGAATCCGCCAAAAGCGAGGGCGGGTGGCGGGCTAGCGATCGGACTGGTAACCCTTGAAGGGCCACCCAAGAGTCCATAGTTGGGCTCTGAAGGACTGGCGAGGGGGCTCGTAACGATGGGCGAAGCGACGTTGAAGTTTCCAAACGGGGAGGAAGCAGGAGGCTCTTGATGCACTGGGCTCGTTACGACGTTGGATGGTCTCGGAGGCAGCGGCGGCGCAAAAGACTTGTTTTCGAAATGCGCGACCAAACGCCCAACGCCACCTCCACCTTGCGGAGAGTTCATGTTTTCGAGTTCGACATCTTGAGACATAGAGTCTTGGTGATCGAATCGCATTTGATATTCCCCCGACGGAGTTGGCGCCCAGTCCATACCGGACGAGTCGCCGTAGGATGCGCCAGAATCATGGTAGGGTTGTTGTGAATGGGCCGTCGAGAAACTGTTTGCGTTGTTGTTCATGCTGAACCTTTGCCAGGCTTGGTCGGCGAACCCATACGACGGATCCTCGTTGTTGTCGGAAGGGCGAGGCCCGCCTGCTGGATGGTTAAACATGTCGCCGGAGGTGCCCAGGCCGGACGCAAGAAGCCCGGTCTGCTGGCTGAAAGGCAGTCAATGACGGACTGAGGCGAGTCGAAGGCCTCGGCTGTGTCCTCAGTCACCAATGCGAGAATTCATCACTCGTCAATGTGGCGAGCGGGATAGCTCAGATGGAGGTTCAAGAGCGAGAGTATGGATAGGCGGCAGAGGCGCCCATGACTATCGGTACGTATAATAACAATAAAAGAGGAAGAGCGCCCGAACGGTACAGAGCAGAACAGAGCGCGAGCCAAAAACGACAGTCCAGCGGGCCTTACCAGGACTGGGGTGTCTGCCGCTGTAGGACAGTACCAGTGAGTAGCACCAAAGCAACGGCCAGGGCTTGCTAACGTTATCGTTCCCCAGACTTGACGTACCAGCAGGAGAAGATATGGGCGGTGCTGTGATAGGACCGTCAATGCGATGAGAGCCAGAGAAAAGACGGGGAGTGTCGACGGCCAGAACGCCAAGAAATGCGCGTGAGAGAGCGCCAGCAAAAGTTCCCTCGCCAAATTTTCCCGGAAAGGCAACCCAATCTGCTGTCTGGAAGAGGCTGGAGCGGGTTCTTGAGGGAGATAAGAGGACATAGATACCCTCGGCTCAGCAGCCCGGGGGGGTTATGGTTAAAACTGAGCGCAGACCAAGCCATTCAGGCACAGACCTACTGTAACGCGGCAGCAGATGGTCCTCAGTCATCAATGGCAACGACTCGACTCGACGGGCTGTGCAGAGACAACTCGTGGAGAGGAACGACTCGAGAGGGCGAATTATGAATTTGAAATTCAGCACCACACAGAGAGAAGGGCCGATAAGGCTGCACTAAGAGGACAACGCCATGCCTGGGGTTGATGAGAACTCGACCACTGAGCAAAGAGCTTTCAGGGGTGGGCTTGTGAGAGCATGCGACCATGTTACCTGAAGCAGAAGGTCAACAAGACGGAGCTACCACCCTAACTTAGGAGCACCAATCATGCTGACTCGATACGGCCTAGGACCTCGTACCGACAGGGAAATCTGCCGAGGGGACGAGCATTCCAGCGCAGTGTGCTGTGAGAATACTGATACTGAGCTCACTCTGAGATATTCCACAAGGCTTCACTATCTTGACGTCTCGCTCCAAGCTGAACCAAGGACGCCGCCACGGCCTTGAAAGATGCAATTGTGTGCCCTGGTGCTGTCGAGCGCTGCGAAGATGATAACAGAATCGGCCATCACGGTCATCAAGCGTGTCAGGAAGAAATGGGCATAGCGCGGGGGGCTTGGAAACTCTGCTGGGTGTCCGATGGCTTCGGCCGTGGCGCCGCCACGCTTTGTTGACCTGCTGTTTCTGAGGCCGCACCTTGAGTCGGTCTTAGTGGCTGGTTACAAACTTTGCCAGACGCTGCCACCCCGACCAGGCTGTTGCTTGAGCGCGAATCAGGGCATCAAGACACCTGCTCTCCTACGCAGCTCAGTATCTTGACCGGTCCTGGCTCTATCGATCTTCAACAACTCTGTTCCAATCAGATGAAGAGGCTGACCTTGAACAATGGTTATCTGCTAGAGGGAGAGAGGTCACAGTCATGTGGGGGATTGTAAACCGCGGTTCTTATTGGCTCTGTAGCCAAGCCGGCTCTCGCCGATAGCCTACAAATGAGCGTTCCCTCTTACATGGAGCTTTTGTCTAAGACTCTAAAAGTCTGGCCCCCCTAAACAACGTGCTCCGAAGCCCGGGGGCAGCATGAGACAAACCTACCAAGACCTTAACAATCTCAAACGGCGCAAGGGCACCTCTTTAAGCCTTGTTATTCTCCACGATTTGACAACTACAGTACAGATTCATGCTGATTTAACTGCAACTGAATCTTTCACGTCTGAGATAGGGTGTCGGGATCTCGGGATGCGCGCACAATGGAACGTTCCATGCTCACTGGAGCCATGACATGCCACTCAATCCCTAGTCTATCTACCCAGTGTTGACTCGGCCGCTCTCTCGGCCGAGTCGTGACGAATTGAGCTGTGACTTTAGAAGATAGGGATTGCTTCGTGTTCTACACAATCCCTCACTGACACTACACGGGCATGACCGACGATGCAACTTAATTATATAAAGAACAAGCCTGTGCGGTCCTAATTCAGGTCGCTCTGACACCGTCCCGTCCCGGTGTTCAAGAGCTCCTGTGGATGCAGCGCAACAACGGAGCGAGACCGTGGTTGCATGTGCTTTGCATGCCGGCAACCCCTGTTCCCTGCTCTGCCTGAACCACGGAGATCACGTCGCGATTCCATCTCGCGATCGAGCGAGCTCGTCATTTGGTCCCTGGTAATACTCACTGCAATTTTTGCATTTAGACTTGGCTCATCAGATGTCGTGATGCCATACGAGATTTGCTGCGACTGTCACAAGGGTCCGTCCATCCAGGTCAAGCAGGTCAATCAAGGGCATGCCGCTGCCAAGGCTGAGATCAGCAATAAGGCAAGCCACACATACGACAGTTTACTCCGCATCCGCGTTTGAAGCTGAAAGCTCCGAGACATGGTCCATGGCCAAGGCGGTGCATATCGCTTGATGCGGTATCACGTCCAATAACATCTACAAGTGGCTTGATAATTGATAGGTGGACTACGTCTTCTTCTCTGCCTTCTTTTCTTCTTTTTCAGACACAACGCTGAAGGTAGGAAACCCAAGGCAGCAAGGCCAAGAAGCTAAATATGTAGACATAGGACTCGCGTTTTATTGGCCAGCTCCATTATCATTTACACGGGATAAAAATAGCCCATGCTACGGTTTCATTTCCCAGATCTACGAACAACCACAAAGCGGGTTTCATATGAGAAGACAAGTGTGAACCAATCCCAAGAGTTTAGTCATAAATCGGGGAACAAGCCCCCCTTACTCTGACGATACGTTCAGTGTAAGCATTAGCACGTCGACACGGCAATGTAACGCGGCAAAAATTGAAGTCAATTCAGTACTATCCTACGTTATATAACATACAGATACGCATCCCAACCTTGAGTCAAATCAGCCTTTCCATCAAAACGGCCCGGTAACCGTACCAACGTTGAACCGTTGGCCAAGCGAGGCCCAAAAGTAAACGAAAATATGAACAAACAAGACAAGTGACGCAACAAGGTAACCAGAGAACAAACAAGAGCAGCAGGCTATTCTTCAGCCTGAGCATATTGTAGTATAGCGTACAGATGAATCTCAAAAACACCTTTCTATCCATTTTTGGTATAACCTTTTTCTACTCCCAATAGCCTACGAGTGGTATGATATAAAGTAAAAACGAAGAAACGTAGTGGGTAACCGAAGAAGAGAAGAGCAACAAAGCAAACCAGTGGGGGAAAAAGATGAAGAAAAGGGGGCAGAGAAACGAAAGAAGGGAAAGAAAAGGAAGCAAAAGCAAAGAAACAAATGCTAAAACTATACAAGAACCAAACCCCACGATACTAGTACCCATGAACCAACACCATTCCAGATTTCCTTTGCCGCTTCGTCATTCTTCCTGGTTGACCAATCCGTTATCCACGTGCCCCCTGATTCCGTCATGTAGTCGTTGTCAAAGAAACCCAGTGTCCCGTCGTTGTGTTCCAGTGAGTCGAAACCCTCGTCATGCCAAGTTTGGATGGAAAGCTCTATAGGACTTTGGTCTTTCCTAGAAGGGATTCCAAATAGATTGTAAGTGTAAAAGTAGAGGAAATGCCTGCTGGTAGTGGCAGCGTAGTCGAGGGCGGTTGATAAGCATATAGTCAAACATGGCCGGTACTTCAAACAAAAAAACAGAGATCTCCGTATGGGTTTGGAGATAGGTCGACTTCGGTAACTTTAGAGTCGTCCCAGTTTGGGTCAGAACACTTCTTCACCATCCTTCTCTTCCCGGAAACGCAATCCGCCTTCGACGTTGATCGCACCTTGAACCCATGGGGTCTTGGCCACCTTTTCGACGGTCCATCGGCCCCTGGCTCGCTTCAATAACCCCTCTGTGATCTCCATGGCGCCGATGAGACCTTTCTGTTTGAATTTGGCTTCGTCGCCATCGTGGTCGGTGTCGTCGCCGAAATATTCCACCCACTTCCACTCAACCCTAGCGATACGATGGCTTGTGCGACTGCGCATGCGGTGCGCATCGCTCATGCCCGGATGGGGATCGAAAGGAAGCCGAGCCTCAAGAAGAGCATAGAGGAGAACACCGAGGGACCAAGCATCAGTGGCTCGCCCATCATAGGGCTGTCCCATGATGACCTCGGGCGCTGCATAGTCTTCTGATCCGCATCGGGTTTCGAGTTTCTCGTCATCGGCGATACGCCTCGAGAGGCCTAGATCACTGAGGATGACCACGGCGAAGGGGTAAGTTGCCCAGTCGATGGATGGGTCGGCAAGCTCAGAAGGACTGAGGTTGACTAGCACATCTGAAACTTCGTTAACATTAACTGTTGTGTTCAAGTCCAAGCAACTTACTCTCGAGCTTGACATCCCGGTGAACAATCCTTCTTTCATGAAGATAGCTCACCGCACCGACTAATTCAGCAAATATCCTTCGCAGAAGAGGTTCCTTGAGGACAGCGCGATGAGTTGTCGCAATATCAAACAGATCGCCTCCGGGACAATAACTCAGGACAAGAATTGCTCGAGTGGGCTCAATACTCCAAGCCTTCAGGTCAACTAGAGAGGGATGATGGATAGAGAGCATGATCTCGAGCTCGCGCTTCAAACTCATCTCAACACGCTCCTCGCTAGCACCACCCTTCGGACCATGTTCGCAGACCTTGACAGCCACCAGAGTCTTGCGATCGAGGCTCTGCTCAGGTTTAGGTGTAAGTCTCCCATGGTCAACTTCGGGAGAATCTTCATCAGGGTCAATCTGACTTGTCGCCAGCATGACTCTACTGAAGGTTCCTTGGCCAAGCAACCGCACAGCCCTCCATCGGCGCCGCTTCTTATCATTACGTCCATTTGCTTCAAAATACTCGAAACGGGGTCCCTTAGGTTTGCTGGTACCGTCGGCAGAGTCTCGCGATGACTCACTCGGGGGAGGGGTCGGTGGTTGAGCGACAGGAGTAAGCCCACGGGATTCCGCAAGGTTAAGCTCCCTTCGAATATGGGGCTCGAGGGAACGTGCTGAAGCTTCGGCGTTGGGTCGTGATCCAGAAACTGATATTTGTCTCTTGGGGATGCCCATAGGATCAGGAATGTATTCGCTCACGCTTCGGTTTCGTGTATGGTGTCGTGGTTGTTGATTAGTAGTGTGTATGGGTACGTTATCACCAGGCTCGAGGGTTGAGTATATTTTGCGTTTAGCACCATTCATAAGTGCAGTATCAATCGATTCGCCTGTGCTTGTAACCAAAACAGAACCCTCTCCGACACTTTTGAGGCGGTGGTGTGGAGGTGACGGAGAACCCGCACTCAGCCTCTTCCAGGGTCCTGGGGAATCACCCGACATGAGCGGGCTGGGGAGAGGCGTCATGTCTCCCATAGCAGAGATGATAGGACTGGGAACCAAACTGCTTGTCCCGCTGGCAGAACCAAGACTATTGGTCAAAGCAGCTTTGAGACTCGGGGTCCTTGAGATAGGGCGCAGGCTGTTGGAAGAAGCCTTATGGTTCAGGGTCAAAGAGGGACGAGAGGAGCCACTGCCATTACCGTTACCGTTGTTGAAAGATTCACGACGGTCTGGAGTCGTAGGGCGTGCAGGGAAGTCGGTCGAGATACGCAACGAGCCAACGGGGCTGACAGAGCGTCTTGGAATAGCCGGTGACCCAAGAGTCAGCGTGTTGGATTGGGGTGGTGGAAGTTCGCCGTCTTGTATAGAAACCGGTGCTATCGTATCCGCGCGGAAATGGGCAAGTGGCGGCGTGGTAACAGAGACATCAGGAAGCGTGAAGGACGACAAAGGGCTGGTAGACAGTGTAGCATGGGCGTGATCGTGCCGACGGGAGTTTGGTGTGAGGGAGGCGGCAACACGGGAAGGCGTATGAGCGGGAACGGGTATGGGACGAGAGTTTGACCGAATGGAGGTATCACGACCCCTAAAGGAGTTGTTTGCTGTGTCGTGAGAATTGTCGTCGAGGGGCAGGGCCGTCACAGTTCGAGGGGCGTGGGGCTTATTCATGGCTCCGCGCTGTCGGGTCGTCGGAGTCGCTTAGAACCAGATCAAGGTCTAGCGAATTGAAGGAGGGGAAAGTCGAGTAATCGTGGTATATTTAGATTGCAAGGCTACCTATTGAAGGGACATTGACTGTTAGCCTATTGCCGGCGGAGCAAGAGAGAAAATGGATTTGGCCAAAGTCGATGTATTGGGAATCGGAATCCATGTGGGGTGACGAGTGTTGATATTCAGGTGTCCCCTTATGACATTTAGTAGCTACAGGAACGTACCTTGGCGCAAGAGAACCTCTGGGACTGCGTCAAGGGAGCACGGGGCTTAAGGAATGGGCTTGGCGATGGTTGAGGGAGCGTTGATCGAGTCGAAGGAGGAGAGGGGGTGGAGAGGAGAAGGGGAGGGAGAGAAATTAGGCCAAAGGCTCTTCTATAACGCGAACATGAGAGGCGATTCGACTCGATTTGATAAGGATAATAGGATATCGACAGTGTCGCTCAAAGGAGAGCGAGAACGGGAGGGAAAGGGAAAGAAGAAGCGGAGGAGAAGCCAAAGGAGAAAAAGAAGCCACAGGGAGTCAAGATCGACGTTGCCAGCCAAGGTTTGGTGGTGGTGGTGGTGGTGGTGGTGGTAGTTGATCGTGGGTCCAAGCCAGGCCAGGCCTTTGAACTTTGGGGCACAGAGTAGAGCAGAGCAGAGCAGAGAGAGGGAAGGAGCAATAGGAAGCGGGAGCAGTAACGA
>JABCKB010000389.1:0-44146 GCA_013184455.1 Fusarium continuum
GTGCGGGTATGAGCCGCCGGAGGCACAGCATGGATCAGTCAGCAAACTCCAAACTGGGGTAAAAAATTAATAAAAAGCCAAGTTCAGGGTTGGTTGATAAAAGGCGAGATCCTGGATCAGGACTTTACTTGACAGCGCAAGAAACGAAACAAGATCGGCGCAAAGCTGAATACAGCTTATCTTGGATAAAGACGATGACACAATATTCCTGATCTACTGTATTTATACCCCGTACTTGTGAAGATAACTGTTCATACATGTCTGAACCTGCTTATGAAGTTATGGCTAAGGTAGGTACAGTAGTTTCCTATCAACAAGAGCATCGTGAAGATAGAATCAAAAGAATCAGCTCTACGGATATCTGGTCGGCCACTTCATAACCAGACTAGAGAGCATCATGGGCATCCTCAATTCTTGGCCCGTTGGCAGTGCAAATTATCCGGATAGGTGTGGAGGAGATGAGCACCCCCGTTTGGCAAACGAACCGCAGCCTTCACATGCTTTTTAGCAAGGATCATCGCTCATTAAAAGTAGCAGTTTCCGCCACAAATCCGGCTGTCTGGCCAAAACCCTGAACCCCCAAAGCTCATGACGCAACGCTCTCTAAGCGACCATTCAGAGCCGATTGCCCTGTCACTTCAGTAGGTAGTGCCAGCCTCTTTGAAGACTTTGAAACCCCTTTAATTATAAGCAATCGGACGAGAAAAGGTTCATTGTAGGTCCTTGTTGATACATTCTCCTGACCAATTTGTTTTGTTTTTATCACGCCAGTATTTGATTCACCGCATATCAACCGAGGCTTGATCGAGGAGGACAATAACCGGTCTGCCCATTGAGAGATAGAGATTGGGTGTATACCATCCGATCCCTTCTTGTTATGATTCCACCCTCTTTTATCGATCCTTGTCCCTTTCACTTTCTCACATTGGCGATGATCTCCGTCCTGGATTTATAGTCTATTTTCCGGTTCACTTATCTGCCCCTGTCAGACATGCAAACATTCCCTGCACGATACATTTCTCTTTTTTACACCTCACCAAAAGACGGCAGTCGCCCATTCACTCAACACCTCGCTTGAAATAGCCCTGTTTGCCTAGCATCGTAGTCTTCGACACTTCTGGCCTGGACAGGCCATCGGCATTACTCGGTTAATAGCGACAACATGACACAAAAACATGATGGCTCGTCGACTTCGACCCAAGAGCATCACCCCAAGGTCATTGGCAAGAAGCTAGCCGAAACAGCCGTTCAGTTCTCCCAACAGGCCGAGAAACTGTCTCACCAACATCCGACGGGCGAGGATCCTGGTGTTGCTGTCGAAGCGCAATTTGTCACGCCTCACGATCCCGTTGTTATTACTTCTGATGGCAACCGGCTCCCTGGTGTACCTTTGCAGGAAGCGCATAAGCTCAATGTCCTTCGCGAAGAACTTGAGGGCGAGCCTGAAAGCGTCGAGATCAAAGAGGGCAATGAAACCAAAGAGAGAATATCCAATGTCGAGAACGCAGACCCAGAGCAACATAGAGTTGTCCAGCTACCATCAGAACATAACGGCGCATCCTTGCAAAAATCAAGCAGTATCAACAGCACGCTGCGAAGACAAACACCTCCCTCCCATACCAACCCTCTCTTCCCTCCACTGCCGCTATATGGACCTCCCAACATGCTACGCAACCTCCAATGTATGTTTTTTCGAGTTAGTGCCTTCTTTCTAAGCCTGGCATTCCTCGGTGTCATCGTCCTAGGCTCATTGTTTACCACAATACCCATTGTGTTGAAGAACATCTGGTACCGGTTAACCTTTCGCAATCCTGACTCTGACAGGCCATTCTACCAAGAGGAGAAGCGCAGAGCCCAAGCGAGGCGTGAGCAAGAAAAAGCCTGGAAGCAAAAGTCACCTAATGGGCGAACTTTAGATAGAGTGGAAACCGCCGAAGAATTTCCTCCAACTGAAGGCGGACCAGACCCGATCATCTGCGATGTCGCCTACTATGCGCGCAGGGTTGGCCTTGATATCGAGACATTTGAGGTTCAGACCGAAGATGGTTTTCTGATTGATTTGTGGCACGTTTATGATCCGATGGAATACACTGAGCTAGACGAGAGCTTGAGGTCCGACCAAGGCCCGGAGGTCTTCCAGCGTCAGAGGAGGAAGCTGAAAGACCCATTACAGAAGCCCAAGTTTCCTGTGTTGCTCATGCATGGCCTCCTGCAAAGCTCAGGTGCATATTGCTGCAACGACGATGAGTCTCTCGCTTTCTGGCTCTGCAAGTCTGGCTACGACGTGTGGCTGGGCAACAACCGTTGCGGATTCAAACCCAAGCATGCTCTGCTTGAGTACAACGACCCGAGGATGTGGTGTTGGAACATCAGACAGATGGGCGTGTTTGACCTACCGGCGTTGACTTCGCGAGTCATCACGGAGACAGGTTTCGAGAAGATCGGACTCATCTGCCACTCTCAAGGGACGACTCAGACATTTGTCGCTCTGGCCAAGGAGCAGCGACCCGAACTGGGTGAGAAGTTGACCGTGTTCTGCGCCCTCGCCCCAGCCGCATATGCTGGACCCCTCATCGGCAAGATGTACTTCAAGTTTATGCGAATTATCTCACCAGCTTTGTTCCGGCTGATGTTCGGTATTCATGCATTCATCCCCTTCATGATGCAAATGCACAAACTACTAGACCCGCGCCTGTACGGCTGGCTTGGCTACAAGGTGTTCTCCTTCCTTTTCGACTGGACTGATGAGCGCTGGGACCGTGGTCTACGAAACCGCATGTTCCAGTTCGCGCCCGTTTACGTCAGCGCAGAGTCGATGCGATGGTGGCTTGGACGAGAATGCTTTGCCAAGCACAAGTGCATCTTATCTACCAAAGAGATGGTGAGGGCCGAGGAGCATATGGATTCCAAGGAGGATGGACGACCCGTGACACCGAGGACAACATCAGTACTCGAAGCTCATCGAAAACACCCTAAAGGCTCTACTTCATGGTACAATGAGCAAGCGCCGCCTATGGCTGTGTGGGTTTGCGGCAACGATGACCTTGTTGATGGCAGAAAACTACTTCGACGATTCGAGAAAGGTCGTGAACCATACGTCGATTTAGTCCACAGCAAGGTTATCCCCGAGTACGAACATCTGGATGTCATTTGGGCAATGGATGCAGTAGACCAGGTGTTCAAAGAAATCCGCGAGGTATTGTGGAAAACATGCAATGTACGCGACATTTGCCGCGTCCCTAAGGGCTGTGAGATGGTGCAGCCACGAAAGCAAAAGGCGTCTGTCAAAGAGGACTTTGTAGAAGAGTCACAATCGAGTAGCAGCGGCGAATCTTAGACAGTGTTCGAAGAGGCTTTAAACGACATATACGAAACATACGAAACAGTACACGCATATAGAAGAGGAGGAAGTGGATGTACAGGGATCAAGAGAGGATCAGCGTTTTGGAGTATACTCGGTTAGATATCATATTTTGCATATAACTCTGGCTAGCTTTTTTGGACATCACCACTGTTAGGATATTTGTGATGGGGTTTCGTTTGAGCGATGGTGTTGGTCAGAAGGCGTTGAGGAAAATGCAACATATCTCATACATAAACGTAGAAAAGTCACAGAGTTAAAGACATTTGCGGTGATAAATGAAGCCTTAGGTGACACGAGTGCAACTTATCCACGAAGTTTCTGGCCATCGATGCACCACCTCATCACGATACTTAATGTCTGTTCGACTACAGCTTGCTCCGAAACCGGATCCGAAGTAACGATCCCTAAAATGTCTTTGGCTTACATACATTTGGTAGAAGTAAAAGAGCACTAACAAAAGAATTGCTATCTTCAATTTATTACCTTGGTCAAACTTGTTGCTGACGTTATTCGTACATCAACGAATGATTCTACACCCTATCTTTAACATGATTTACGGTAACTGTTGAATAGCCTGATCATGCTCTGTCAAGACGGCTTGACTTGAATTTAAGCAGTGGCATACAGGCTCATCAGCCGCGAGGATATAATTGATGCGTCTCATGGGAGTCTGGAGCGAGCAAGAGTAGACCAAGTTTGATGAGTGAGACTAAAGAATCCAAGGCGAAACTGCGGGATCTCAGATTGGCTTATTTATTTATTTATACAATATTCCTTTATTCTACAGCATATTGCCGTTTTCGACTGTTGCTCTTCTTTTACATTGGGCTACCACATCTTTATGGCATGAAACTCATGGTTGGCGTTATCACCTTTTGCTGTTTAGCCCATGCGCTCCGCCTCCTCTAACAACTTGTCGACGCTGAATCTCGTGTCACCAGCTGCGAACCAGCTCAGCAGCTTCTTTCGCTCCTCGGCCCTATCCTTACGCCCACCGCTCAACTCAGTATTCTCACATTCCCAGCCCCCATAGAATCGCTGTAGAGACATGAGAAGCCACTTGGCGTTCTCTGGTGTGACACCGCGATCAGGTAGGACCTGGCCCTGCATCAAGACAAGACCTCGCTCATTAGCAAGGTCAAGGTGGTGTGTGACGGTGGTGTGAGGCTGCGCAAACTCCCCTCGGTTCTTGTACTCGGCGAGCTGGGTGAAGAGAACAGTGCTCGTCTTGGTCTCGGCGTCAAAGGTCCACTGGAGGAAGTGAATCTCTGCGCCTTGAGCAGGATGCGGCACGGGGAGGACGAATTGGGGTGCCATTCGTGCAGCGTCCTCCATGGCCTTGTATGTCGATATCGGAATCACGGCGCAGAGGTTGTGCTCGGACGAGGCATGTCGTAGGCGCCAAATGGCTGTAAGCTCGCTGTCAGGAAGCTCTCGCGCCTTGGGAAGGTCGATGATGTCATTCAGAGTCTTGATGGCTGGCTTATCCGTGCCAGTCGGAGGAGGCTTAGGAGGCGACGCTGGAGCATCGCGAGGATCTTTGGTGGGCTGGTCTTGACCAGGGGGGTCGTCTGCGTTTGGCTGGATGACTGGAGTTTCGGGGGCTTGGGGAATGGTTCCAACTGGAATCTCAACAGCACCCTTACGACGCTCAGCATCGATCTTATCGGCGTATGCGGCCTTGAGCTGGTCGATGCTCTCGAGTCCCTCTTTCTGGGCCTTCTGGCTGAGCTTCTCACGGTACTTCTCGACGACGGCCTGCGAAGGTTGGGTTGTTGCGAGGAAGCGAATGTCGTGAACTTGAGCCCATCGTCGTTGGTTAACAGCTCGGGTAGCGCGTAGCGGAGCAGCTACAAGCTGGCGAATGGCAGGAATTCGTAGTGAGGCCATGTTGAGAAGTCAATTGAGACTATAGAGGTCCGTGGCCGTATCGGCTCGGCTTTGTAGATGATGTTTTGAAGTCAATCGATGATGGAGAAGGATTGAGGAGCAAGGATTAACCACTAAAATCCTTGGGGTCTCAAAACTCAAGCAATGGGTAGTGGGGCCGGAATGACGGGGGTATCTCCGACTGTGAGGGAGGTGGATGGCCGGCTTCGGAGTTTGGCATGATGACAAAGAGAACTTCAGCAATTGGACCAATCTGATAAGACCAATATGTAAAACCTCGAAACACGAAGGCACTGAAGAACCTGAACTTGATTTTTGATCTAAGTAACGTCACCTAGTTTATTCTCTTATCTCAAATATCACGCCCAAAAGCGTCACCTACCAACTAAGGTACCCCGCCATAGAAATACACCGCTTTTGGTGGGCATCAACTTTCTGCCACTTGCGTATCGCAAACTCGAGGGACAAAGTCAGAGGTTTCTGTGCATATTATATTGTGTTGACCTATTTGCTGGCTGTTAAGTACCCCCCATACCATACCGAGGCTCATAAAGTCTCAACACTCCCCGTTATGGCGGACTTCAGGCAGTGGGCTCTTGAATTTGTCCTGGCCGATGATGAGGGGCAACAGACCAAGATAGCCCAAAAAGCTGCTAACGGTATGTGACAAACGATTTGTAACAAGAATACTCTCTAACTATTTCTTCTAGAAATTCAAACTGCATCTGCCAACACTAACCCCGTGGCACGATGGGTCGAAGCTGTGCAACCATGGATGCCCGGCGGTGGTGTCGAGGCGGAGAATGAGACACCGGACTGGACTGCGAGAGCCAAAGGTGAGTTGTGATTTATATTAAAGCATACAGTTCATTACTCTGACTGAAACAGCACTTGATTTTCTATCCCGGACATTAGATTTCTTGAGCGCGGATATTCTGAAGCCCAGTCAAGGTAATTTCCCTCTTGTCAGACATACCCCCTATCACTCCTAACAAGGAGTTAGTAAAACTATTGGTCAGCTTCTTTGGAGCCATGTTTGAGGTCGATCATAAAGCTGGCATAATGCCTTCTACAACCGCTCTATCCAGAATAGTAGCTATGAAGTCCTTCCAACGTCATATGGGACACGACATTATCCAGAAAGTTTGCTCCCTTAAGGACGATTTCCCACGCCAAGTATCCAAAACTCGACTTGAGATTTATGAGCTTATACGATTGCTCATGACAACCACCGGGGTAGCTAGCGACCTGCAAAACACCCACGGCTCGTCTGCTGGCTTCATGCTCGACTTGATACAGCTATGCCGAAGCGAGCGAGACCCGGAATGTTTAATGGTCTGGTTCGACATTCTGAGGCTATTCATGTCTGAATACACAGTTTCACAAGATGTCTTGGAGGAGGTTTACGGTGTCTTCAAACCTTACTTTCCTATTTCTCTTCCCAGAGCATCCCAGGTCTCAATTACCCCTGAGGACCTGAAGCTGCAGCTACGAAAGTGCTTTTCAGCAAATCGCTTGTTAGCTGACAAGGTATTCACTTTTCTTTTGAGTAAGCTGGACCAAGGTGATGCTGTAACTGTTAATGTCAAAGTAAGTAAATGTGACATTTCTTAGTTGGAGAAACATATATTAACAGACCTAGGTTGACATCCTCAAAACCTTGCAAGCATGCTTGGAGGAGTACACACATCCTCAGCAATCAATTTCTCCTTATGCCAATCAGATCTGGAGCAGTTTGAAGTATGAGGTACGGAACGGCGAAATTGAGGATACCATCTGGGGTACCCTAGAAGTCCTCAAGTCTCTTACGCAGAGACTCACGGGGGACAACCTACGGGACTATACGCTCTCTGTTACTCGAGATTGTGTTCCAGACCTTTCAACAACCATGTACGCTTCATCTGCTGGTCGGCTCATGGTCAGTGTGTTGAGCTCCAAGCCAAGCGCCTTTGTCCTGATGGCTGCTCCTGTCCTTACGCATATCAAAGAGAACCTGCGACATCCAAAGGCCCCCGTTCACAGCCAGGATCTTCTTAAAGTGTTGCACGTCATTCTGGAAACCCGACTCCTACTAGTCGACTCAAACATGTCTGCTGAGGAACGAGAGGATTTTGCTGCCATTGATGGTTTCTTCAAGTCTCTATACGAGGATGTCTACAGGAACGCAGTCAACCTCGGTTCCAAAACAGACGCCTCATATGACGACATCAAGGTAGCTTCTCAAGCAGTTCAAGGTGCTGGAGCTTTGGTTGGCCAGAGACCTTCCAAGTCACCTGATGTCTCAAACAACGGCGCGAGTGCTACTTCTGAGCGATTACTTCCCGAGGGAATCTGCTCAGAAATTTGCGAGTCCCTCTTTGCCATCCTCAAGAAATCAGGCCCAGGGTATCCTCGATCTTCTGGTGGTGATGAGCTCATCAATGACACAGCCAAGGCGCTGCAACGAGCGATTTGCTTGTTCCCCCGTGGCTTCAATGGTCTAGTTGACGAAAGTGTGAACATCATTCGCTCTAGTCGGCAAAATACGGGAGTAGCTGAAGCAGCTGAGACAGTGAAGACCATTGGAGGTCTCATTGCGTTTGTGGGCTCTTCAGAACTACCCTCAACACCCAGAGACGGATTTGACCATTTCGTTTACTCTGTACGAGCCTTTTTATCGGAGCTTTTTGATACGCTCGAGGAAAAGTCAGATCCTCAGATCTGGTGTGCCTTGACAGCTACGGTGCAGTCTATACTTAGACATTTCAACGATGCCTGTCTGGCAAAGAACCCTGATAAAGATGTCTCTATTGAAGGCGAGCCTTTGCAGAAGATCGGCTCTGCGTACACTGACCTGAGCCAGCTTGGTGGGGAAAAGCCGGCTGAGCTCTCTCTTGAATACCATAACCGAGTTTCTCAAACAGCGTCAGTCACTGAGATTAGGAACGAGTTCTTGCTTGTCACCCTATTCATCGCCCGGCAGCTTTACCGCAGAGCGACCAAGGTCATTAGCACGCATCCTCAGACAGGCAAGCAGGCTCTCAGCCTAAGTGACGATTTTGCCAACGTGGATCAAGTCTCTGGGCATCAATATCTTCATCTCATCTCCACTCTAGCGGGCTTTGTCATCCACGAATTCAGTGAATCTCAGCAGACCTCACTAAAAGTTGAGAGCTTCGCAATAAGCCTCTTTCGAGACGACTTCATCTCTGTCCCTCAACAAGCACCCGAGACGCAACCAGAATTGGAGAATGGCTCTTCTTGGAGCTGGCTGGCATCGGAAGCGCCAAACATTCTATCTCTTGGTATACTGCAAGCTTTGCACCCATCTGCAGTAGCGCGATTGGTACGTTTTCCCCTCATCACGTTGCGTACTTCTCTTTCTCTAACTTGGTTATAGTTTGACAATGGAGTTGCACAAGAGTTGTTACTCAGCGGCTTTTCCGCAGGCACGAACTTCAGCAGACCAGTAACACTTTCGATTCTTACTATTCTAGCCAACAAATACAAAATCGAGACTTTGCAAAGCCTCATCACAGCCCTCGAACAACGCACAACAAATCTGTTCACAGGATCTCCCTCAGAAAACGAAGCTCCTCGCCTTGAACAAATTACTTCCATATACGCCCTCGTGGCAGGAATGGTGCGACGATATAGCGGAAAGGAAGCCAAGGCACTTCTTGATGTGATAAAGGAGTCACCCAAGGATCCCAAGCTTGGTACTGAGCTTGCGCGCCGGCTTGAAATGGTTGTAGCTCCTCAGCAACCCCTGACCAAAGAGAACTACGCCATTGTCAAGCCTCTCTGGACACAAAAGGTATACTTCCAGCTAGTGAGCCCAATGCTACAGGCCGCTACAGGCAAGGACGCCACTATCCAGGACCAGCAAGTCAAGGCGAGCTACAGCACCGCCGTTCTACTCATGGTGAAGCACATGGGCTTCCCTATCTACGAAGCCGATGCGGACAACATCCTCCGAATCTCTATCGCTGTCGCACAGAGCAGCGGCATCGGCCCCGAAACCAAAGCTGCCCTCGACGTGATTAAGAACACGCTTGCAGAGGCTCCCGAGAAGGGCAAGGGCCACATTCGAAGCATTATCAAGATATGCAGCAGTGTCTTCTCACACAAGCCCTCTCCCGCGGCTGACGACTTAGAGACAGAGGGCGCTTGTGGTAAGCTCGCGCTGGAGATCGTGGGAAGTTTACCGCGAACATACGACTCGCAGCACTTAATACCGCATGCGCCTCAAGTGCAGCGGCAACTGACACTGGTCTGTGGACATCGGGTACGAGAAGTGAGGAAGACAGCACGGTTGGCTAGAGCGGCCTGGGTGGACCTGAAGTAAGAAAGTTGGGCGTTTTCCAGATAGAGGAAATCTTAGTTGGGTTATTAGCATTTTGATATCGTGTCGTGGTTGGCGCAAGACAGGTTGCCGGATAAGGCTCATGTAACACAAAGATTCATTCAAAACTGGACGATAACTGGGCACAGCAGCTATAGTCAGATTGGCGCTTGAGTGAAGCATTTCCCTCTAGTATTGGCAATATCCTGTGATCGTATGGTATCAAAACATGATTCCTTGTGAACGCCGCGGTAAATGTAGCCTATCCCTCTTCTCTTTACCTATTTTACAGTGTCAACTCTATCGCCTCGTCTCACGCCTTACGTCGCTTGCCTCCCTTCTTTTCAGTCACATCGGGTGTTGAGGTAGTCTCTGCACCAGTCGCGTTGGCAGCAAGAATGGCATCAAGAACATCGGGGTTGGCATCCAATAGCTCCTTAGACACAGCAACGCGCTTAGGATCTCGCTTTCCGATCAAAGGCACCGAATTGGCAAGCAACTCCTGAAAGGGGACAGCAACGAACTGACCGGTCTCGTCAAACCAACCAGTAAAGGGCTTGGAGATCTTGAGGACACTAGATTTCGAGTTCTTGTCGGTGACGGTGACTGAGAGGTTGTAGATGGGGACATTCTTCTTGGTGGAACTGCTGATAGAGATCTAAGAGTGATCGTTGTTAGAACGATACATGCCAGGAGGTGGTAGTCGCGCCATACCTTCTCTCCAGAGGGTGAAGTTCCCTCGTAGACAACTCCCTTCTCACGGAACATGATCCATCCCGTCAAGGCGGTGTTGATCAAGGTGTAGAGCACGACAGCAGCGGCCGTGTAGTATTTCGTGCTCTCAAAGCCCAGCTTATAGTCCCAGAAGAAACAGGCGGCTGCGACACCGAAGGCGCTGTAGCCAAGCGCAAGACGAATATCGGTAAGAGTATGAGACTGGCGGAACTTAAGAGAGTTGAGGTAGTTGGGGATAGCGTCGTCGGAGGTGTTCTTGAGGTCTGCATCGCGAAGAGCCACCGTGTCAGAAGATTGTCTGGCTCGTATAAGAGGTTCCAAGGAGTTTGGGGGACTTGCCTGCAAGATTGTAGACGGAGATTTTTTCGGCGGCGTTGGCCATGGTGACTTATTAACCTGAAATGGCTCTTGCTGGAGAAATTGCGTATTGTGTGGTATGTTGCCAAAGAAAAGCAGCCGTTTTCGTAAGTGCTGAAAGTAAGAGTAAGGTATCTCGTAGTAGTTCGCTGTCCTGGGGAGGTCTATCGTGGGGCTGAAGCATGTGGATAGCTGTCCCTTCATTGAAAGCCTAACCACTTACAGCTAAGATCCGCTGCGGAGTGTGGCTGCTTCAGGGTTTGTCAGCCTATAGCCACCCACTACTGGACCCACCCGCATGTGGCGTCGCTTAGCTTGAATCGTGGCTATTTGGCGGCTCGAACCTCACAACACCAACAGCTGCTTCGCAACGCGACAACAAATTCGCTTATCCTACCTTCTCAAATCGCACGTCTTCTAATCGAAACCATGGTGCAAGTTCCGGTTCAAACCCTTTACAGGGACCCCCAGTTATTGTACGTCAGCTCCCGACCGATCCGCCATTGGGCCAAACCACTGACTTGAGCTCGTAGCTACTGGATCCTTATCCCCATCACCATTGTCATGGTCTTGACTGGTGTTCTCCGTCATTATGTGTCAGTCCTCATGGCGACCGCGCCCAAGAAGCAGGATGAAAAGACCATGCGCGAGCAGCGCTACCTCGCTCGCGGTGTAGCTCTGCGTTCCAACCATCATGTCCTCTCTCAGAAGGCCTTCGAGTCCCGGCGTGACACTCTGACAACCAATTACGAGGCTGGAACATACCTGAAGGAGCCTGATCGCAAGGGCCAACCTCCTGCCAACCCTCTGTCTGATCCCAGCGCTATGGACGGCATGATGGGCATGATGAAGAACAACATGGCCATGATCATCCCCAACACGCTGATTATGAGCTGGATTAACGCTTTCTTTAGCGGATATGTCATCAGTATGTTTATTACTTGATCATGTTTGAATCTGGCTAACTATAACAGTGAAATTGCCCTTCCCCATCACCATCAAGTTCAAGAGCATGCTCCAGGCTGGCGTTCAGACGAGGGAGATGGATCCCCGATGGATGTCTAGCATCAGCTGGTACTTCCTCTGCATCTTTGGCCTCCAATTTGTTTACGTCTTCCTTCTTGGCAGTGACAATGGTAAGTGTTCATGTAATGATCGAAATCTTCAATAGCTAACACCATGTAGCTGCTAGCCAGGTTGCCCAGCAAATGCAGGCGCAGCAGATGCCCAACCCTATGATGGGCGGCCCCGGGCAAGACCCCCACAAGCAATTTGTGGCTGAGGTTGAGAACTTGAACGTGGTTGAGCACTACTCTGTTTTGGATAACGTCGAGGAGCGTTTGCTGGCGGGTATCAAATCGTAGATTCATAGAACGAGCAAATGTACATACGCCAAATTCAACGCGGTGACATATCTTTAGGAGCCCTTGGACCCTCTCCTGTAGTTATTCAGTCCATTACCCATTACTATGCTCCATCCCACCAGAGGCATACACCAAGTCCTTCAGCAGCCATGCTGGCCTTAATGCGATATGGTGTCTTCAAAGGTGAATCCTCAGGCTGCGTCGGTCCTGCAGGAGCTTGGTCGTGCCATTCCTCGTCAATTACTTGAAAACGAACCATTTCATGGTTATCGTAGAACAGTCGATCGTCGTCGAGGTTCCAAATCCAGAGTTGCTCGCTATGGTTGCTGTAGGGTGTTAGCTTCTGTCTGTATAAGTGGTGACGGGTGACTCACTATTCGGCACCCTCTGGCAACTCTTCAAATGGCACAAAAATGTCGTCGAAGAAATCCGTTCTCAGGTTGATGCCCGCAGGTGTAGAACTTCGTATCCTGCCAATCATAACTTCACCCTTGAAGGGACGGAAAACAACCATGCGGAATTCAGCTGTATGGTGCTATATTAGCCTCGCCTCCAATTTCAAAGACACCGTAACGAACCGTTCACGTTGACCAGGCCCGTACCGTGGCCGATAAGTCCTTCTGATGCCCAGTGCAAATCGTACAGGCAGATGCAAAGACCAATCTTTTGTATAACCTGTTTCATTTGGTAAGTCGGGGGTCTAAGATAGCCAAGCTGGGCTGAGACTTCACCTTATTTGAGTACTTGGCATTGATGTTGTCCTCAATCGCATCTATGCTTCGCTTGGAGAAGTCCTCTGGCGCAATTTGCACCAGGTCGGCGATCTTTGTCTAAGCAGCCTGTGAGTCTTGATGCCGCGCAAAGATGTTGGGTTTGGTGGGGTACCACATACCAATATGAACATTTTGAAACTCGACTGTGGTTGACCGTGGCAGCTGTAGCTTCAATGACAGACGGTGAATAGTGAAAAAGAGCAAGAAGAAGGATGAAGAGTCATGAGAAACGTTTCATTGTCACAGAGACAACGGATTACCAGTCGCGCAGTCTCGAACTGTTTCTCAACGTCCAGAGAACCTTGGGAGTGGCAGAAAAATAGTGCCAGGTGCGCTAAGCTACTCCCAGTTGACATCGACCGTCTCGCTCATTCACCGCCTTCCACAAGAGGACTAGGCCGTCGGCTGTGACTGCGGTGTGCAGGGAAGTTCGTCACAGTCTGGCAGGAGTGAGCTCCTTCCGTCTTTCAATTCGTTTTAGCCATCGTGGTGCCTTCTTTTTTGGAAAACGGCATTATCAGCAACGGGCAACTGCAGTTCTTTGAGCTATTGTCTTTTCTGCCTCATAGTTTCAAGGATATTCTTAACTTTATTTCTACCTTCCTTTTAGCCTCTGGTTCTCTCTCCCCTTTTTTTACCTTTGTGTCCACACTCTTTCTACGGCTGCAGCATCTCCCAAGCTTGGGACAACTCCGAAGACTCGTCTCACTCCGAATCGTGCCAATCCATCGAGCAGCTACAAATATCGTCGATCGGCCGAACTGTAGACGTGTGCCTCGAGAGCCACTATCCTAATCCCGTATCCGGCCCGTTTGTATACTCAGAATTGGGTTCTGCTGCTTGAACATCGATCCCCCCGATCTAGTCTATCACCGCTACGCCTGACTTCGCCATGTCAGGTTACGGTTACGGCCCTCCACCTCCACCACCGCCGCCTTCTTCTGGTGGTCCCTCGATCTATGGGCCCCAAGCTCCCTCCTATCCTCAACATGGTCAGGGTCGAGGAGGGCATCACGGCCGAGGACGCGGTGGTCATTACAGCGGTGGTCGTGGAGATTACCACGGCTCACCTCAAGGCCATTATGAGTACGGTGGTCAGCCGTATCCTCCTCATCACAATCCTCCTCCGTACGGTGCCTCGCACCCACCTGCTGGGAGCTATCCTCCACCGCAGCCTCAATGGGGACCAGAGCATGGACATCCGCCTCATGGGCATTCACAAGCTCCTATTGCTTCCAACAACTATCACCCCAACTACACCGCTCAACCATATCCTCCTTCCCAATACCCGCAGCAACCCCCTTATGCTGGGCCACAAGCCTACCCCTACCAAGGTCCCCCTCCCCCGAACCAAACCCAGTGGAATGGTGGTGGTCAGCCGCCTGGAGGTCATTATAGCAATGGAAGATCGCGAGGTGGTTACAATGACCGCAATGGACCGAAGCCTCTATTGAATGGCCCTCTGCGTCCTGGTTACGAGCATGAAGCCATGCCGCCTGCCAATGGCTACGGGCAGCCATACCCTCATGACCCCCGAGCAGTTCACTACCCTCCCCCACAATATCCTCCATATCCTGGTCCCCCTCCGCCTCCCGGTCATCATCAAGATGGCTACTATGGTCACAACAGCCGTCGCGGGCGAGGAGGCTTCCGAGATGGAAATTCTCGCGGACGCGGAGGTCATCATGGAAATGACAAGTCTCGCCATCACAAGCATGGTCACAATGATTCCAATCACAGCAAGTCTGAAACTCCAACCATTGGAAAGAAGAAGAAGCGGAAGACGAACACACTGGGCTTGACCCCTGGCATGGATTCAGAGTCTGAAGACGATGAAGGAGAGGAGAAGGTGTTGACTGATTTGATTGGACAGGAAACACTCAAGTAAGTACAAGTTTTCTCGTGCTGTGATTAGCCTAACAACTGCAGTGTCAAAGATGTTGCCGCTTTCTTGGCGGATAGAAAGAAGCACTTCCCTACAAAAGCCCGGGTAGAGGCTAAAAAGGCTGCCGAGCTGGCACATAATGGCGAAGACAAGGCTTCATCGCTAGAGAAACAGGCCGACAAACTTAGACGACAACTGCGCAAGGTTGAATCGTCGATCAAGCGAAAGCGAGAACAAGGTGATGAGGGTGACGAGATGCGAGATCCATCCGAGGAGTCCTCAGACGACGAGCCAGAAGTCATGTCTACTCGTTCCCACGTCGCTCCTCCGCCTCCACCACCGGCCAAGAAAGCCGACGTTTCCAAACATTGCAAATATTATTCCACTGGTGGAACATGCGGCAAGAAGGGCAAGTGCCGCTTCGTCCATGATCCCGAGGTCCGTGAGGCAGCTATGAAGGATCGTGAGGCCAATAATGGTCGGCTCACTATTCAGCAACGATTGATTCTAAACGACAAGGAGCAAGAGGACCTTACGGTGCTTCAGTCGATTCAGTACCTCCGCAAAAAGGGGCTCATGCAGCCTGAAGATCCAGAGGTTAAAAAGGAGTCAACCCCAGACAAGCCCAATCTTCCGGCGCATCCTCCCCCACCAAGCTTGCTTCCTGCTGCATCAGCTTCACTGCCTCCTCCTCCTATCAAGCGAGAGCCTAACTTGCCTCGCCACAACCCGCCTCCATCCATTATTCCCAGTGCCAACAGTAGCGGCAGTCAGGGAGTAAAGCCCTATCAAGGATGGAACCTGAGACCGTATGGGAGCACCAGCGGCAAGTCATCCAAGAGTGATGATCTGCCATGATTGATCTAGTCTATCATGATGTCCTCCCAGCGTTATTCAAGTTCACGCATGTGGTGTGAGGCTGGCTGCTGCTGCAGGCTCTTCAAATGGATAGTTGTCCTTACCTGGATATTTGGTTTCCCTGAATAACTTGTATGAGTATTATGGCCGACTATATGTGTCGAGCTTGTTGTGTGTTGCGTTACGATTTACTCACTCGCCCAAACAAATATCGGGTTGTCTGAACGGTGTTTTAAGACCCTACTCACGTCGCTTGGTGAGCTTTAGTCAGGAGACTCACTGTAATACTTGTTGGGACGCCTCAGGGTGCATTGCTTTTGGATCAGATTGGGAGAGAAGGCGTTGAACTATACGAGGGCATCGCTGGCGTCTAAGTTCTAGACTTTTTGAAATCGGAAAACTGGCTCCCGTACTCCTATTGTGTGTGTTTTCACTGCTCTTTATTCGTCTTCATATGCAAAGTAGCCTCCTTCAGTGACTGGCCGCGAAGTTGCGGTTTGTGCTGTGTCCATCTACGAACGATCTACCATCATTTGGGCTGACAAGCAACAAGTGGTTGGTTTGTCTGGCGCGAGGATGTGCTCTGGCGAGACATAATTGACGTGATGAATATATAGCGTGATTATGCTTGGTAGGCTGCATTCATTAGTCACTATCAAGATGGAAGACCCTGTGTGTAAGATAAAAATGCCGTAGCAACTCGTAAGATTTTACAATTACGTCTAGACAACGAAACCATTCTGAAGCGTTGTCCCGGTGTATCCGTGCCTATCTACAGTATCGACTTCGCCATGTCTTGATAAACCCCAGTAGTTTTCCCCTCCTTGTCTGAAAATCCATCCGGGTCGTCAGTCAACCTCGACCAAAACCATGCAACCATCCCCTTCGAAGAGGATGTGATAAAGAAGAAAAAGGAGGGGAGAAAGATAACAACTCCGTCGCTAATGTAGACAAAAAAAATTGGTTGGGAAAAAGCGCGACAAAAAACATGAGTGTTGGACGGCGACGCAAAAAAAGCCAAACTCGTAAAACGCCCTGCTAGCTCTTCGACCGTTGCATGCGTGTTTTAAGATATAAAAATGTTCGAATGTGGAGGGGGTGTTGGACGCTCAGTGATGGGCACGAGTACTAAGAATGTCCGGGGTGTAATGTTCAAGCCTTCAAAGAGGTAGTCTGAGACCAATTGACCAAATAGGACAGCACCAAGAGATGTGCTAATATGGTATGGGATCATCGGCGTCGGCCAGCACGAAGAGCCTCCAAAGCTTGACGTTTGCGAGCCTCCTTATCGGCCTTGAGTTTTCTCTCGAGTCGTTCCTCCTCGATATCTTCACGTCGAGCAATCTGCTCTGCCCGGCGTTCTTCAACATCGATATCATCCAAACCTGCCTCCATGTCTGAAGACGCATCGGACGCGTAATCATAGCGTGGGCCGCCATCTTCTTCGTCATCGTCATAATCAATAAAGTCATCCATGTCTTCATCATAGTCATCTTCGAAGCGTGACTTTGAATGTGATGGACGGGGGGCTCGAGGTGCACTGAGGAGCGCTCCACCGCGTGGAGCCTCTTTCTTCTTGACGAGGTCTCCGCCAGGTCTGGGTCTGGCTGTGCCAGTGTATCCAGTCGTCGCCATGGCGGCTTTCTTAACCTTCTTGGTTTCTTCCTCAGGTGGTGCCGCTCTGCCTCCAGGTGCCTTGGTTCCAGCCATCCTGGCTCGTTCTGCCTTTGCCGGAGGTAAGGGCTTGCCGTTACGTGGATCTTTTCCGGTCCCGGGCACTGGTGTGCCATTCCGTTGCCCTGGTTTCGCCGTGCCAGTGTAACCTGCAGCGGGAGGACCTGGGCGTTGCTTAAGGTTCTTGCCTACTCGAGGATCTACCTTTGCTAGGGGCTCCTCCTTTACCTTCTTCATAGTGCCACCCTCAACCTTCTTGTGTTGGATCTTACCAACCTGACCCATCGATTGCTGAGCCTTCTGGGCCCGAGCAAGAATTTCAGCGAAAGAACCCTTCTTCGGAGCGCCACGAGACACTGGGGGTGCACTGGAGGGCCCAGGCGAGGGTCTGCTGGGGGCAGCAGGTTTGGAAACCCTATGTCCTCCATTCATGGGTCTGGAAGATAGGACGGTAGGTTTACCACTACCATTCATCGGATTTGAGGGTCGTTGTGACGGTGTCGGTCTGTCGGATGGTCGTGATGGAAGGCTTGGCCTTGAGGCTGATATGGGAGATTGTGTTGTTCGTGGTGCCACGGTACTGGATAACGTCGTGACTCGAGGCGCCTTGGAAATACTCGAACGAGGATCATCATCTGCTTTCCTCTTGGGTAACGTGTTCGATCGAGGCAGGCTATGTGTGGGGGATGGGGCGGACCCCTCATCACCGCCGCTGATCTGGGCCAGAAGATCTCCAATCTAGAAAACTATGATCAACTTTTTCCTGATATCACAAGTTTGGCCACTGATCGGTTACTTACAGGCATCGCGTCGAATATGAGTCAAAGAGCTTGATAAATCAGTTGACAAGAGCCCTCAGAGCCAAAGAGGAGCAAGTAGCCTCGGGCGTAGATTGTGAGTCATTGAACGGCTGGAAAGACTGCTTCACTCTCGGTCTGTCGTCAGGCACTTTGACGTCTTTCAAAGACAAAAGTTTAAGACTTTCTAGTGAAGAGAGGCGCAGAGTCGATAGATGGTGTGTTTGTGGTCGTGTTCACTCAAAATTTTCATCCGAAACGCCTGAGATGCAGGCGATCACAAAACTAAGGAAGAGAAAAGCATACAGTTAGTGAAAAGCAAAGAATCAGTCAACAGCCAACTTTATGGGCGAGGCCATGAAATCAGGAAAAGCGCCACAGGCCGAGCGCGGCGCTGATCACGTGTGACATAGGTGTGGCGGTGCGTATCTCGGATCCGGCTGCTATCTTTTTCCGATCTTCACCCCGCAACTACCTACCTGGGTACCTAGGTAGGTAGGTAGGGATTTTTTTTTTGGTGCAGGTGCGCCGCAAACCCCCACTACACACGTGATCTCTTTCTTCTGTTTCGCCTAAGCATTTTGGTGCCCACAGGATCAAAAATGGACTTGAGCTTTCGCAGCATCGCGAACTTTTCAACTTTTTGTCACACCGAACAACCACTACCGGACTCGAAGGTTTCAGTCTCCGCCCAACTTGCGGTTAAATTGATTGATTTCTCGTGTTCTTCTCTGACTTCAGATGTGAGTATATAACTCCTGCCATCCCCCTCCGCTCGTCGTCTTTGCGATCGACTCGATACGCACCAATCGCGCGACGCTATTCAAGAATTTTGGTTCTGACGATTCGCGACCAGAAACCACCTTCAAAATGAAGCACCTCGCAGCTTACCTTCTTCTCGGCCTCGGAGGCAACACCTCCCCCTCTGCCGCTGATGTCAAGGCCGTTCTCGAGTCCGTTGGCATTGAGGCCGATGACGACCGCCTCGACACCCTGATCTCCGAGCTTGAGGGCAAGGACATCCAGGAGGTATGCTCGACCTTATCTTCCGCAACAATACACACGTTACTGACATTTACCTCCAGCTCATCTCTGAGGGTTCCGAGAAGCTTGCTTCCGTTCCCTCTGGCGGTGCCGGTGGTGCCGCCGCTGGTGGTGCTGCTGCCGCTGGTGGTGCCGCCGAGGAGGCCAAGGAGGAGGAGAAGGAAGAGGAGAAGGAGGAGTCCGACGAGGATATGGGCTTCGGTCTCTTCGACTAAGCGATTTCTATCTAGGGATCTGCACGGTTACGACGCCTCACGAATTTCGAAGATGCTACGTACGGGTTGTTCACCGGTTCTTACATGTCGTTGGCGTGGGAGGATTGGCCGCCCATGGCTGGATTGGGTCTCTCTAAGGATGGGATAGATACGGCTTATGGAAATTGAAAAAAATGGCGGTTCGGCTCTTCGACTAACTGGTTTATGATCTTGACTGTCACCTTTTTTGTGCTGTGAAATGGTAATGCCTTTTGGTCAGGATTCTGCTGGGCGAGGGCACGCCGGCTGACTCTAACCAAGGCTTGGAGGCAGCATTCCTCACGCAAGCTGTGCAAACTATGACTGTTCGGTCTGACTGGTTATCATATCACGGCTCCAGGACTTTATTACATAGGTACCCAGACATCACATGGTCTCACGTTAGTCACAGTCGTCGTTGAACAACGTTGCTATGCATTTGTCAAACCTGCATTGATCATCTTCCGGCGGTTACTCATATTAGCTAGACAACCCTACGTAGCTTGGTTGTATCTGACTGACTTCAAGTTGAAACAAATTGAATGCAAATCCTTTGTTGATTCTAGTCGGATGACCTCAGCCTCTTCTGTTTGCCCTGTTCATCTAATGGCCAAGTTCAGCTAAGCCTTGCCGGATCTGACAATGAGCACAAACCTCAGTTATTTTTAGCATAGACCTAAACTAGATCATATATTCTTTGTTGTTTTAGACCAAGTCCAGACTCTTTCTTAAAACTCTGGTCATGGGATATTCAGCTGTTGACCGCCAAAGCACTATCTTTTATCTTTCGGGCCAACAGCTCCAGGTCGCAAACAGAATCACGTTATTCAAAGAATCTTCTGTTCTTGGTTTTTGTAGTACTAGAATGGTATATCTGCGAAATATCTGGATCCAAGCTCGTAGCTATAGCGTGAAAAAGTCCGACATTCCCTGAAAGGATCCCACAAAATTAACACTGATATCATTTTCGAGTATATATGAGTTTTGAAAACACGAAACGCATTATTAAAAAATGCTTGCCCAATAAAACTCCCGTGTAACATGACACTCCCATTGAACGCCTATGTATAGTAACTTGCATACACCGTAATATGTACGACCTGCCACGTCGATTCTTGTAGTGTGCACTACTTCGTCGGACGGTACCCTGCCTCTTCTCCGTGCCAGGAATAGGTCCTTCCATCGTTATTGTACGAAGGGAGAGGAGAGTGTCCAGGGTCGGGAGAGCCAGGAAGCTCAACAGGGGCGATCTGGTCCGGAGGCTTGGGAGTGGTCGCGGGAGAAGCGGCGACAGGTTGTTGATAGTAAGAGTCGCTGTTGAGAATTAGCATATGAACTGTATCACGAGAACGAGGCGAAACTCACTGGTATGAGACGGGAGTTCCATCTTGTGCTACCATGCCTGGGTGGGTTCCATAGGCAAGTGACTGATGGGGGCTGATGGGCGGGCTCTGGGTGTACGGAGTCGCCATAAGACCAGGGCTCTTCTGGGCAGCCCAGGGATCGGCGACGCTCTGGTTAGGAGAGTAGACGGGGTTCTCGACAACGGGTGGAGGAGGAATAGCGCTGCTGCGGAAACTCTTTCGGTAGGCCTTGTCGAAGCCACCTCGTCGTCCGCAGAGGTAGAGAAGGGCACCGGCAAGGAGGAGAACTGCGGCACCACCAACGGCAATACCAGCAATGGCTCCGGTGGAGAGGGACTTCTTGCCACCTCCGCTGCTCTCGTCGTCAGAATCTTCATCGTTAGAGCCTCCAGAGGTCGCGGTAGCAGAGGGGAAGCCCTCCTCGGTCGGCCATTCGTCTCCGGGTCGTAGTTGATAGTCGACGTCCTTTGCCTTCTCGAGCCAACCTTTGAGTGTCTCGTTCTTGGACTGCCACGATGTTGGTTAATTGATCTCTAGTTTATGAGGTAACAAAGCTGCTTACAGGATTGACAACCCCCATCATGTGGTACTTTACGCAGGATCCAGGAGCTCCGCAGTAAAAGAAGATAGGGTCAGTGTTGTTGACGCGAACTCGGAATCGAGGAGCCTAGGTGTTATGATTAGTACGTGAACTTGAACATTTGTCAGACTCATCTATCAGCTTACATCGTCAGTGATGGCCTGAACCTTCTCGATACCACTGGAGAAACCCTTGCGGTTCAGATCGACATATTCGTAGGGGATGCATGGGTGTTCATAGTCTCCTCGAATGACCCAATGGTTACTGGGGTAGAAACGCCATTCGATAACATCGCCAACTTCAGCCTTGACCTCTGAGGGAGTGAACTTGTGACCAGACTGTTCTATCATCAGCATTGATGCTTGTTGTAACTCCATCATGTTGTTGTTGACCTACCGCTCCAACATTGACAGTGTGTGTTGTCTCCTCTCCAGTAGCAGTCCCCGTGGCAGCTTCATCGGTTGTTGCTGTAGGTGCGTCGGTTGTTTGAGCCCACACCGTAGCGAGGGCCGCCGTCAGGGCTATCAAGGACTTTGACACCATTGTGAATACTGACACTAACACTGAGAAACAGCTTGTGGGTGGCAAGCAGGTTCAGGTTTCGAGCCCGGGGTGAGGTTCAGGTTTGAACTAACAAAACGAAACAGAAGCAGAAACAGAAACAGAACAAGACGAGAAGAGAAGGAGGAGAAACAACCGAGGAGATAGATAGAGGGCGGGAGCTGAGTAATGAAGACCAACAGAGTCAAAGCCCAGGTCTTTCTTTTTACCTTCCCGTTGCTGCACGGAGAACCCGTAAGGCAGGGGAGGGTGCCCTACGATATGAATAGGCTAGACTAAGATGGAGAGGAGGGATGACAGGACATAAGATAGGATGGCTCAAGCAAAGCCAAGCATGAAGGCTGGGGCCCTGGGCTTGAGGGGCTGAGCGAAGATTGCTTTTGTGTTCAGCACACCATCTGTGGACCGTAGACCTCGAGAGGCACTTAGGCACTGTCACCGTCCGTACATGGACCTCTCTTAGAGGAGGAGGTAGTTGTTGCATGGATGCATCAGACATGGGGGGGGAGGATGTGGACAAAGAAACCCTTGCTATAGGTATTCACCAAGCCCGCTCACTTTATCGGTGACCCCAGAAGGAGCTCACTCAGCCTTGTAGACATTTTCGCATGTAATTGTCGTGTTTCACGTCCAAAGCATTGATCTTGTCGTGAGTTGTGAGTTCTTTGTTACCACCAAGATTTAGAGTTGGTTACTAGTTAGTATGCTTAAGCGTAGAGCCACACATAGTGCTACCCAACTGCCAACGCCTCAGTATCCGTAGCTGAACAGCAGTGAAAGAAACTCTCCTTGCAAAAGGATCAGAAAATATCCACCGTCAGCTTATTAGCCAAGCACCAAAGTCCTCTCGGGCACTGTCGATACAAGGTACAGTAGTGACACAGTAAGCACTATCCCGGCATGCATCCATGCTCAAGCCTCAAGGATGTGTATATCATTATCATATGCAACCAGTCAGCATCAGCCCCAACTAATAAGCTGCAATTTGAGGTTGCATCCTTTGACGCTAATCAGGCCAAGCGTCTGCATGCCAAGACTACAACAACGGACGCTAATTGCTTTTGGGGCCAAAAAGATTCAACCTCACCTCTCACCTCTCACCTCTCACCTCTTTATGTATGTGTTGTGCAACCGAGTAACGGTACAGTATCATGCCCCCTGCGAGTTATGCTCCATAGTAAAGGCTGAGCGAATATCCTCGCTCGGAGCTGTTGACTCCTTTCGGCCTTATATCCCTGGTTCCTCCGCAATTTGCCTGTGAAAATCCTCCTCAGCCTTATACACCACTGCTGTGGACAACACTATAGTGAAGGGTATATGCAACACGCAACACACTCAGCGAAACCGGTCCTCGCTTGACCACGCCGCGACACGTTCCATCAGCTTTCCTCTGGGCTTCGTCGATCATAGTGGAACTTGAGAGCGAGTCTGAGGCTCAAAAAGAGACCCATCGGGCTCTTTTACCTAACGACAAGACATCCTCAGGTCGAGTCAGCTACATGTAAGATCATTTAATGCATACAGGGGCTATCTAGCTGACCACGAATTTTCTCCATGGAGACAGCCGACATCCTTCGGCTCGTGAAATTCATTTGTCTCTTGTTTCTCGCAAGCCATTATTAAACCACGCGTCTTTGCTCTTGGCTTCTTCAGGATTAACTTGGAGGCCATGGCTCGCTTCCATATGAGTTCGACTTTTTGATAGCCTGCATGAAGCTCACTCGACAAGAACCTGTCCCACCAATAGAGACCAGACAGATGCTCGGTATTTGGCACATGACCGATCAGACTCCAGATCAACACTCTATTTACCCAGGTAATCTCGGCCCCCACGTGTTCTTCTGAGATGCCCTCAAGAGTCGTTTTGCCCCTTGGACTGGCGACAAAAACACCTCAGTTTGCCACTTCTCCCAGCAGTTTCCATGAACCAAGAGGCTATTTCCGAACTTCAGAATGCTGGTGGTGATTGCGTGTACGAAAAATTGACTACATACGGCCCGTGATTCTCATTCCGACCCCCATGTCCAGGTCTGAGCCTGCTGGTGCAGGACGAGCCACTCGAACAACTGCCAGCTTCCACAAAGGATCTAGCGTCTGAAGAAAGGATATGCAAATCTTCTCTCCGGATTCCCAAAGAACCAGATCCAAGTGGGTGGGAAACACACGCATTGGCACAAGATTGACCTCTCTCGAACACTCGACAAAGAACCAGCCGACCAACTCCTTGCAAAGCTCGTTATGGGGCTCTGCTGTTCTGGCAAAGTCATAGGCGAATCAGTACAGCCCTGTCGTGGCTATGACAAGTCCAGAACGTCCAATGCTGGTCCTCAGTGGCGAAGCTACAGCTCGGCCAAGGTCTTTTGTTATCCGACATCAAAGAATAGAACTCACTCGCAAGCATTTATAATTCCAAGAAGAACGAGGCCGTGTTCTCACGCGCCTAAAATGATGTTGACTACCTAACTGGCGCATTGTTAGAACGAGTCTGAGTGCATTGGTTCTACAGCCTGGGGCATGCTCTACTCGTTCTCCCTTGAAATTATTGTACTTCTTCCTCGAGGCAATAACTGGAGCGTGCCAGACTTTACTGTTGTCGAGCGGTATGACCCGAGCACCCAAGACTTCTTTACGCTATTAGAGTATTAAGAAGACCGCCTCCATGTCGTTTGGTATAGCTGGCTGACCAGATCGTTCTCGTCAAGCTAGCGAGTTGTCCCAAGCCATATTAAGCGCTGTACCATGACTGCCCAGACATGAATACATGACTCTGTCACCAGAACGTGTGCCTTGTCAACTATAAATAGCATCAGGTGTATCCTCTCCCTTCTCCGCCAAGCTGCTTCGTTAAATTCCTGTGCGTAAAAGAAAAGTCACTATCTGCCTGCTTTCACACTTTGCTTCCATCAATCCATAACACGGCCGAATCGTCTACTGACATCCTCTTGTACTTAAAGATACACAATCCAGAAGCAAAAGAACTCCAAGAGACTTATTATGCCCAGGTATTTACAAATCACCAACGCCATGCAACAAGACGAGTATGACAACTCGTTTAAACCTTTTATCCGTTCGGTCACACGTAAAGGGTAACCTCAAATCAAAATCCTATTAAATTCTATCCTGGGCAAAACAAAATGAGCCTTTACGAGGTCTTGTTCTTTTTACCCGTCTTGCTTGATGAGCTTCCTGGTAGTAGATCACTTTCTTGAAGAAGCTTAAAGAAGCACCACAGATAGCAAATGATGAAACCAGCAGCACCAACGCCGACATTGGCCACAACCCAGAGATCAGGTTTCTCGGAGGGGGGTGCAAAGGACATATCGACGACGTGCCACGCGCCCATGAAAGCATAGAATAGCCAATGTAGTAGAGCTGTACCCCATTGGATCCAAACAGCTTGACCCTCTTGGAAATAGGCACTCAAAGAAGTAGGTGGAAGGCCAAGCAGGTAGGACCAGAGCAGAGTCAAGACTGCGTATGGAATCCTCAAATCAACTCGCTTTAGCAATGGGAACATGGTCCAGGCTCCCAAAAGGTTGGCGAAGCCCACCCAAGCTCGCGTGTCTTTGTTCAGCCCATGCTTTCCAGCCAGGAGCAAAGTCATGGGCATCAATGGAAGCAAGACACTCTTCTCGTGTACCTGATAACTAAACAAGAAGAAACCCCAAGCTGTGGCGGCAAAAGCCAAAGGCAGTGTTGACTTCCGCGGCCGTAGGAAAAGGATAATGTTAGGTGGGATGATCGAGGCAAGCGTAGCGCCGAGAGCCACCCTTTGGAGAAGAGGCGTAGACCATTGGCGAAGCTTGATAACAACATTGGCAGCGCACCAGAAGTTAGCAACCTTGTCTTCGAACAAACCACGTGCAAACGGGAAGACACGGTGGACCATCTGAACCAACTGCTCCACAATAGGCCAGTAAAAGGCTTTGGTGTCGAGAAGGTCGACAAGTTGGGGGAGCAAAGGAAGTGAAGGAAAATCCTTGGAATCTCCATGTGCATCAATGCCCTGGCTTTTATCGTATAGTGTGCCAAGGACGAGAGGCAAGATGAGGATGGCAAAGGAGATGGCTGTAACAAGAGAGATACCGAACAGCCTGGTGATGTTTATCCGAGGGTAAATGCATCGGCCGAGGAGATAAGAAAAGACACTGAAGGCATAATACAGGGCCATCTGCTTAAATCCCAGCGCGCCGACAAAGAAGACAGCAGCCCACATGTAACGTTCAGCCAACATGCTCGACATGCTCGCCGTGACAAAGCCGAGCATAACGGTATTGTACTGGAAGTGAACATGATCGATAAGAATTGTTGCCGGCTGCATTAAGATTGCAACGAGCGCAAGCCATGCCGTCCAGTTGGTAACCCCCTGGAGTCTGCTGTATCGTCGCACAAAGACTATCGTGGCCGGAACATAAATGAGGTACTCCGACACGATGACTGTCGCTCTCATAAAGATCTTGAGGTTGGGGTCCTGGTTTCCTCGGGAGGTGAAGAGCGCAAACCATGAGGGGTCGATGAGAGATCCAATCTTGCCCAAGACCCAGCTATGGTAGGCAGTAAGGGGAGGATAATCGAGACCCCACCACTGAAGATCGTGGAAATACCATTGCGAGATGGGAAGATGTGTCGTGACCTCCATCCAGTGTCGTTGCGCCTCGTAGTCACCAAACATGGGCGGTTTGCGAAAACCTATAGATTAAGCTCCACGTTAGAGAAAGGTGTCATGATGGCGCGCGGAAGGAGTTATCCTCACCAGAATATCCCCACAAACCAGCAGCCCATCTAAAAAGCCCAACAACCATGAGAATCACGGGGAGAACCTCCCATTGCGACAAAGAAGTACGCGCAGGCCAGAGGAACGCCGCAAGGGGGAAAGCAGGCGCCCTTACTAGGGCTTCTGCACGAGGGCTCTTGTCACTGCTGCTGCTGACGTTGCCGCCGCCATTGCCAGTCTTCTTGGTAGTTCGACGGCGCGGCTTGTGTGGTGACGGGGAAGGGCCAGCCATTGTCACCTCGAGGAAGCGAGAGTCGTCATCGACGAGAGCGAAAAAGGGAAAAAGAAGCTCTCCACTGCTGTTGATGAAAGAGGAGAGAGCGTAGAGCTTCCGGGAAGCGAAGCTCTAACTAAACGACAGGCAACCCCGGAAATTTTGGTGGAGCTTTCTATTTCAAGGTCGGCCGAGAAGGAGCTTCCGAACCCCGGTGAAACCCCGGCGGCAAGCGACGTCACCTCTACAGTGTAAAACCCTACGCTTTTACACAGTATGGTGATGCCGTCAGGCTTGAACCAAGAGCTTGGCAACAAAAATTGCGCCACAAACCTCTCTGTTCTTGTTCATTTAAGTGTAAAACTCTCCTATATACAACTGAAGAGCAAAGGCTCGTCTGCTTTGTTTCAAAATGCCGTTTCCTTTCACTCTCCCAACGACTTCGGCCTTCTCCTTCTCGTCCAGCTTCAGCTCAGATTCTCATCCCTCGCTGCCCCTCAACGCCAGCACATATCGAGGGGTAGTTCGAGATGCCCTGAAAAAGCACAAGAGACTTCCTCCAAGCTCTCAAATATCAAACTTGAATATGGTTATATCCAGCATCAATGGCTACCTTCCCTACTTACTAGCAGTGGACGATGGTCTAAGTAACAAGGGTCTGGCCAGTGTCTTGCTCAAGACAGCCCCGATTATCGAATGGAGGCCCACGTTATCTAGTGATGTCGTTCCAGGTCGTGAGAGAGCAAGAGTTAAGATTTCATCTTTGGAGCATGAGATAGCATTTGTTGTTTCAACGTTAGGCTTCTCGCATGTTCTAACAGCCCGATCTGCCTTACAACCTCTCTATTCGACCAGTAATGAGTTTCTTGGAGTTCAAGAACGAACAAATGCAATTACAGCCGCAACAAAATCTCTTCTCGAAGCTGCTTCAGTCTACGACTACCTCACAGGTCGAGAGGAACACTCCACAGCCAGTACCCCATGTCCTGATGTCTCCCCAGGCACAGCTCGGGCGCTGTGTTCGTTGGCACTGGCTGAAGCAACGCTACTTGCCGTCCTCAAGGATGACCCGTATCCAGCGATTGTCGCTCAAGATCGGAACAAGAACGACAAGGAATGGATGTTCAAGGCTCCTGAAATCCCAAAGGTCCGCGCACATCTTTATGCTCGGCTTTGTTTAGCCGCCTCAGAACATGCAGCCAAAGCATCATCTCTGTGCAGCACGGCTGGATCGGGATCGCACAAGATCAATGGCGCTCTTCTAAAATATCTAGAGGATCTTCGTCGAACATGTCGAGCTCGCGCTTGTCGTTTCTTTGGGATTGATGCCGAGCTAGGTGGACAAGTTGCAGACGGTATCGGGTGGGTTCGTGCTGGCCTCTCAGAGCTGGGTGTTGAAGTCAAGGATAGTGTCAAGAAGGGCCTGAGTTTCAGCCGACTCAAAAAGGACTTGACGGAGAAGCGTGAAGATAGGCGTGTGGATAAGGAGGCTGCGTGGGGAAGTGACGCTGGCAAGTTGGAGGAAATCCGGGTGTTGGAGATGCTCGATGCGAAGTGGAACAAAGTCAATGATACAGTAGGTGGCTTACCAAGTGTACCACAACATTTGCTAATGATCATACCAGATGAACACACAAATCATCCCTCCCATAAACACACTTCTCAGTAAAATGCCATCAGGACGAGAGATTCACACAATCAAGCCTTACGAGCCTCCATCACTTGACAGGGACGTGCTGGAAGCCATGCGCGCACCACCAGAAGAAGACGATGCATTCGGTGATGACTTGAGTTCAGATGATGAAGCCAAGGGCGGGCCTTCAGCTCCAGTCGGTGCGTTCCCTGGAACAGTGAATGACTATTCACGAAGTCCGAGCACGACAGGCAACGCATACTACTAGTGTTGGGAAAATGTCAAGGCAGCTCTAGAGTGACAATAATGTATAAATGGATAAGTCATCTCTGAGTGAACAACACACGGAAGATCGAGTTTGCATGAGAACGAGTAACTCCTTTATGAGACAAGGATTTCATGTAACTATGCTATGCATTGCCTAGACAAGCACTGATCCACGTAACACCAGTCATTTTATCCTCCATATGCCACCTCAATCCACATAGCAGGTCTGAGCGCTTTCCAGTCTATACGTCGAGAGTAATAGTTGGGTCAGGAGCGATAAGGGTGATAGTTGGGTCGGGACTAATAGGAGTTGGGTAGGGCACTGGCGTAGCTGTAGGCGGACAAGGTGGTGGTGTAGGAGACAGTTCAGGAGAACAAATGTCATAACAACTTGTTAGATTTAGTAAGGAAACCAGGTCGAGTTTGTAGAGTATAGGATTTCGTGATGACTCACCCTCCGTACATTACACCACAATCGTTGATAGCGTCGATGCAGAGGTCCTGCGATACGCATTGCGTACTATAAGGCGCCGCAGCAACAAGGCCAGCTAGAGTAACAGCAGTAAGAACAGATTTGAAGGACATGGTTCAAGATGATATTCTAAGTGTTTGAATGGTCTGCTCTTGATCTTAGGCGACAAAGCTCTGTTTTTATATCTGCCCTACGGTCAGTCGCCATGTCATATCGACTTACAATGGAGGATAGAAAGCAGTTCCAATAGTTGCATTTGCGTATGATCGACCATCGACACTCAAAAATGAGAGAGAGGTTGTTGGTATACGAGGTTCTAACATTCCCCAGTTCGTTTGGCATCCAATGAACTTGTGTTGTAGGAGAGAGGAGTCGCGAGACGTCATGGCCATCTTTGAACTGTGCAACACAGCAAATCATATAGGTGACACAAGTAAGAAGTAAACTAGAAGTTTATTAAAATAGGTTAAATACCGTAGACAAACATGAAAGAGTTTCAAAACACAATGTCTTGGCTACTGTGAATCGCTGGCAAAAACGTCATGAGCATACCAGTGAGCGAAGGTTCTCTTATAGACATCCGCCGTATACAAGTACATACAGAGCAGCCTGACAGAAAGTCATCGCAATTCCCTGTTTAGTGCAACGATCTATTGATGCAGGGCGACTGATCGCCTGTTGTAAGGAATCCTGATCAGTCTTGGAAGACGGCAAATGACTATAACCTCATATCGGGGACAGACGTTCACGGTTCCTATGCCTTGTCGTCAATTCCAGGTAGACATTTAAAGTCACATGCGGGATCTTGTATCGGTTGGTTTGGTCCAATTAGTGCAGTGCATGTAGTTGAATGGAATCAGCATAGTATATGTTGTTGTGGTATAGTTGCAGCCCTGGTCAATGAAGATTGTTCCCGAGCCAAGATCTCGTATCGTGAGGAAGGGGCCAGAGCTAAACGGCTAAGAGGCAAGATACTCCAAAGATTTATTTGGTCGAGTCTCGGAGAATTGAAAAAGCCAAGGCGTCATTCCTCAAAACATCGGCATTTATCTCGCCTTTACTTGTGAACAACAGTGGGGAAGATCGACGTTCGATAGACTTATGCCGACGAAGACTTATTATCAAATGTCGCAACAGCCGTCCGTGTCCTGCAATCTGTCGCCAGGATGCAATTGAGCCCTTATTCGGGTTTGGGAGCGATCTCGTCGCTGCGGTCGTGCGGTGTTTGGTGTGTCCTCATAGCAGGATGTAACCAGCCTGAACACACCATGTCCAGAATAAAGAGCAATGCCTATTAGAACTGCTAACAGTACCAAGAGGTGAACAATCAAGAAAATAATATTGCCAAGTTAGCTATCAGAACACAGCGTGAAACTCCCATCCATCTAGCTTATACACAGGGTTAAAGTCCTAATAATCTTGTACGCAGTTTCAATCTGCGACAACCCTTCAGATCGCTTCCGCCTCCAATCGTCATATTCGTATTCACAACAAGCTCGTATTTTGTTCTTCTTTAGCTGCCGAAAGCCATCTGCTTCTTGATCTCGGCAATAGCCTTACCAGGGTTAAGGCCCTTGGGGCAGGCTCGGGTACAGTTCAGGATAGTATGGCAACGGTACAGGCTCATCGAGTTCTCGAGGTTGGTCTTTCGCTCGGCGGTGCGCTCATCACGAGAGTCGGCGAGCCATCGGTAAGACTGGAGCAGGATAGCGGGACCAAGGTACTCCTCAGAGTTCCACCAGTAAGACGGACATGAGGTAGAGCAGCAGGCGCAGAGAATGCACTCGTAGAGGCCGTCGAGCTTGCGGCGGTCCTCCTTGCTCTGTCGGTACTCCTTTCCCTGATCACTCAGTCAGTAACGGCAAATGTGTATAGGTGAAAAAACAAGGGTCGTACGTCTTCGGCAGGGGTATCGCGCTGGAGGTAAGGCTTGATGCTCTTGTACTGCTTGTAGAAGTGTGTCAAATCAGGGACGAGGTCCTTGACGACGTAGGTGTGAGGAAGAGGGTAAATCTTGACGTCAGAAGAAGCTTCAGCGGGAATTCGGCCTGGTTTGAGGTGTCAGCGCTTCTTTCTTCCAATGGCAATATGCCGCACGCGACTCGGGTGAAAGGGGGGGCATACACAAGCAAGCTAGAGTGTTCTGTCCGTTGATGTTCATGGCGCAGCTACCGCAGATACCCTCACGGCAACTTCGTCGAAAGGTCAGAGTAGGATCGAGCTCGTTCTTAATTCGGATAAGGGCATCGAGAATCATAGGTCCGGTCTTGTTTAGGTCCAGAGTGTAGGTCTGAAGACGGGGCTTCTCGCTGGGAGTATCGGGGTTCCATCGGTAAATCTGGAAGGACTTCAACTTGGAGTCGGGCTCCTTAGGAGGCTCGCTGACCGAGGCCATAGAACGAGTGAAGACAGTTCCAGGTCGAAGGGCAGCCGTCCTTGAGACGGCGCCCACAAGTCGGGAAGAAGATCGAAGAGCAGCCATGGCGAATCGGATCGAATGCAATTGCAATCAATTGGGACCGGAGGAGAAGGACAGTAAAACTTCGCAATGTGTAGTTGGAGCCGTTATCGTAGAATTGACAGGAAGAAATGCTGTGCAATCCCCTCCGATAGAGCTGAATTATCGAATATTCGCAAAGGGTGGCGTACCAAAGGATTCTCGTCGTCATGTACTGGGAGGCAATACCTTCCTCGGTTATTGCAAGTTTACAATGGGACCCACGGCTTCCCTCTGACCAATCAGCAATTCTGAATTGTCAACTTCGGCTCTGCCACACTCGGAATCGGCAGGAACGGGCTCGTGAACGCACGTGACCCTGGACAAAGATCTCGGATCAACAACGGCTATCAATAGCTTCGGAGATGGGGTTCCGATGGAGGGAAAAACTTGGAGAAGCTTGCAGTGGCTTATGCCCCCCGCACCGCCTCCTTGTGCAATCTAGGCAATGTATTGATCGAGTGCGTGGCTTGCGAGAAAGGATTGTTGGAGGGGCTCTGGCCACCTCGACATGGAAGATTAGATAACCATGCTAGTACCTAAGTTAGAATCGGCGCTCAACAACTTTGTTTCTCCGTTCGCGATCCCACTTCTCAAAAGACACCAATTTTTCCTCTTACAATTCCTTGGGCAAAGATGTTTTCTCTGTGATCACTGTCCGTGACGAATTGTTATCATTATTCTCGTCCTCCGCCATTCGTCGCTCATAGTCGTCACTAATCGCATCGATTCTTGTCTTTGAACGATCCACTTTCTAGCCCTCCATGGCCGCACCTCGCAACCGACTTGCTGCGGCTTCATGGCGAACGCTTGCTAAAGGTTGGTCGGATCGCCTACACGAGTCCCAGCAACCTCACAATTCTAATTGTCTTAGCTCCGACTCAATCCTGCTTCCGATATCGAGTTCATCCTCTTGTCGCAATGACCTCATGCTCGCGATCAAAACTTTACTCTACCTCGATCGACGCATCCAGATTCTCTTACCATGTCGCATCGTCCTTCATTGCCAAGGACAAACCCTACGACCCTTCCACCCACGTTTTCCACTTCAACCCATACAATCGCATTCAACCTCCGCGGAACCGTCGACCTTCCGCCCGTCCCGAATCAGGACACGATGCTTTCTTTGTCAGTCGGATCAACGACTCCGGCTCAGTAGCCTTTGGTGTTGCGGATGGCGTAGGGGGGTGGGTAGATTCCGGCGTTGATCCCGCTGACTTTTCTCACGGATTTTGCGACTACATGGCATTGGCTGCCCACGAACACCAGACCAGCTCAGAGGCCCCCTTGACGGCTAGGAGGTTGATGCAGAAAGGATATGATGCAATCTGCAACGATCGCAGCCTTCGCGCTGGCGGTAGCACAGCCTGTGTAGCTATTGCAGGAGCAGATGGAAATCTGGATGTTGCGAACCTTGGCGATTCCGGATTTCTTCAACTTCGACTCAATGGTGTTCACACCTACTCGGAACCTCAGACTCATGCCTTCAACACGCCTTTCCAACTATCCCTCGTACCTCCCAGTGTTGCCGCTCGCATGGCAGCATTTGGTGGGGCTCAGCTTAGCGACCTTCCTCGAGACGCTGACGTTACCCAACATGCACTCCGCCATGGTGATGTACTTATTTTTGCGACCGACGGCGTTCTCGACAACCTCTTTAACCAAGACATCCTTCGAATTGCCAGTCGAGTTCTAGTATCTATGGGCGCATGGGTGATGACTGAAGCCGGTAGTGTTCGTGTGGCCGATGCGCTGGGGCCTTTGCTCGAGCTCGCCAGTGCCTCGGTGGGCAAGCGAACGGTGACCCTACAGAGTGCACTTGCTACCGAGATCGTGACAGCCGCCAAGCGAGCCAGCATTAACACGAAAATCGACGGTCCTTTTGCGAAGGAGGTCCACAAGTACTATCCCCAAGAAAACTGGCACGGCGGCAAAGTTGACGACATCTGTGTTGTGGTGGCTGTTGTCAACGAGACAGCTCCCGCTGCGAAGAGCAAGCTATAATTTTGTTTTATCACTTGATTTACGGCGCGATTTTCATGATAGAGAAGATGACAGCATATAAAGATGGGAACGCAAGCATTGGGTGATTTGTTATTTTGGGACGTTTGGAGTCGTTAAGTCACATAGACGGCAGAGGAAGCGCCGCTGCTTACTTGAACCATGGGGTTGTATTTGGGCAGGCGTAAAAAAAGAGGGATCATATGCATTTTTGATAAGAAAAGTAATTCTGGTTTATCATGAATCCCTAGTCAGGTTGCCGAAAGTTAGAAAAAAAAAATCTCAAGAATTTACAAACCTGTTTCTTTTGTTATCACTGAGATTAATCATAGGTACAAACGTCAAAGTATCCAGCATATGTCACTGGACAACGACATGAGTATAAAATCATTCAATTGATGTATTTCCTGTAAGCTTTGTCACGTCGTGAGCTGTAAATATTTCAATGATGAGTTGAAGTATAGGGTAATTTTAGTGTGGGTAAGAAGACCACAATCATGACATCACCAGCTCACGGTGTAAGAATGTCCATATTTCACGACCAAAGTTGGCAGAAGTTCATCTTCATGACAATGATATACCAAACTACTCAATAGAAGAAATGACGGATATATATATTGTAAGTTTCGTTGACCATTCATTTCTTCTGTCATGGTCTACTAACAAACCAAAAGGCTGGTGCTATTGCAGCATTCACTGTAGATGTCTTGGTCTACCCTCTTGACACCATCAAGACTCGTATGCAGAGCCAGGATTACATCAAGACATACTCCGAGAGCTCGAAAAAGAACATATGGGCCGTAAGGGGTCTATACCAAGGCATTGGAAGCGTAGTACTAGCTACTCTTCCAGCAGGTTTGTCATGGTTTCATGAATATGAGAATTTGCTCGGCTTACACAGCTCACAGCTGGTTTATTCTTCTCAACGTATGAGAGCGCAAAACGAATCATCGGTGATGCGACACCACTACCACAACCCCTAGTTCACTCAGCAGCTTCGGGAGTGGCAGAGATGGCGTCTTGCTTGGTCCTCGCACCAGCAGAGGTCATTAAACAGAACGCCCAGATGCTGCAGAGTGATAGTCATGGGGCTGCGCGATCTGGATCGTCAACATCATTGCAGGCATTCCGTCAGCTGGCCGGCGACGGTGTCTCACGGCGTCTGTTTACAGGCTACACAGCACTCGTCGCACGGAACCTACCATTTACAGCACTTCAGTTTCCCATCTTTGAGCACGTGCGTGAAATTTATTGGAAGTCTCGAGGTTCTGATGCTTCAGAGCCGGGCCTGATTGAGACGGGGCTGGTGACGGGTCTAAGCGCCGGAAGTGCGGGATCGATAGCGGCGTTCATAACGACACCAAGCGATGTCGTCAAGACGAGGATGATGCTGAGCGCTGGAAACCAGACTGAGAGTTCGGCACAGAGCCAGAACGAGGTCGCTGCTAAGATGGAGGGAAAACGCCCAAAGAAGGGGGCGTGGACAGTTTCGAAGGAGGTTTACCAGGAGAGAGGAGTGCGGGGATTCTTCCGGGGTGCGGCTCTGCGATCAGGGTGGACAATGCTGGGCAGTGGACTATATTTGGGGTCGTATGAGATGGCCAAAGTGTGGCTAAGAAGAGGGAAGCCAGATGTGGAAGACGAGGGTGCGCTGTGATGAAGGTAAAATGCAAGTTGGGGATAGACCAATTAGATAACCGCACTCAACAGCAATGTTAGACTCCTGAGCCGAATTCCGTAGAATTTGATATAGGCACCTCAAAACAGTCACAACGTCAATGATGACAAGTCTTGCACCGTTGATATATATGTAGTAAGATCAACAAACAAGATCCAAGATCTCATGTCGACATCCTCGTGGCTTCTGACGTCTTTATTGGGAATTATGTGCGACAGCCCGAAAGAGACTCGGATCAGAGTTTCCAGGAATGAATTGAATTTTTTTTACTCTGGCTGTCTGGTTACGATACGCAACATAGTCGCCTGACACGGTCACGTAAACAAAGAATGTCTAGCTCGGGAGATGCTTTGGTGATTTTGAAACTGGTCGTGGTAGGTAATTCAAGATGATCGGTTGGGCAAACTGTCGCCATTTTAGCGCCAGCCTCACATGTCACTGCGGTTTGGCCTGCGTTAGTGTCGCATCTTTTTGGTCAGGGACCCCTGGTTACACAAAAGTGTGTTTCTATCTTTGTTCCGACTCCGCGTTTTTCTCATGGATGCCGAAACCGGGGAAAATGGTTATCGGGACATTCTTTTGGCGGTGAGTCCCTGACCTTAGAGTTTTTTCCCTGCTGCTTGTTGAACCGACTCCCGGATTTCATCATGACTTGGCGACTTCACGCCATAGATACATGCGTGTAAACTGCGAGAAGCCGGTACTCTCGCAGAAGAAGAGGCGAACAGTCTTCCGAATTCTTCGGATTCTGGCATAGTCCTTCTTCCTTATTTAACCCTTTTTCTAAGAGAGAGGCGCACGGAATCCTTTCATGTTACTAATAGAAGCTTTGGCTGACTCAGGACAGCAATTCTCAACGGCCTAGGCCGAGAAATGTAATGTTTTGAGACACCCGACCATCCGCACTAACAGCAATTACCGGCAGAAAGACCCTTTGACAGTCTTCACCGACCCACATGTGCTACTTTGTCGTCGTCTGCTCCGGATGGTGTCATTTAGCACGTTATTCCAGGCTTGATGGCCTAAGAGGCCGTAGATAGGCTCCGGGTGCCAATAAAAGGCTATGGCTCGCCGCTGTACTCGTCTCGTCTTGACTCGTAATTCTTCCACGTCCATCCCTCAAATATCTGCCGTTTCCTTTCGACATATCCGAGCAGGGACAGTCCAACAACATCCATCTTGACTTGGCCGGAAGCTTGATAAAACCAACCACGAAGCACATCTCTTAAGCCATTACAGGAGTCACAATGGCAAGCGTGGATGTCCAAACAGCCCCTAGAGCAGCACTCGATGTCTTTTCCAAGACTAGTGCTCAAGCCGATGTGAGAGAGGTCAGCCCGGAACTCGCTGCGTACAATCGATACCTAGTACAATCGCCGTACACTGATCGAGAGCATTTGCTTGATCTCGAAACTCTCGACAATGAAAATGCGCTCCTTGCGCGTGCATTGAGTCGATTCCAGGTTCTTCGCGATGACTATGCAACAGCACCCTACACGGGATCCTTTAACTGGCCTGAAGTGATTGAGGAAGTGAAACGTCTGGCTGTTGAGTCCGGCAAGGGTTTCAAGGAGACGTCATTTTACATCGTAGTATTTCGGTCACGGATCAAAAAGACAACCGAATATGCTGATCTTGGCCGCCTTGACAAAGATGCACACGCTGAGGCTGTGGCGAGCGGTGGTTTTCTGAAGTGAGTCGCAAAACTTTTCTTGTGCATGACTCTTGCGTACTAACAGGGACAGGTACTGGTTTGGAGAACCTGACTCAGAGCTGGCAAACTTGGCAACTTGCATCTGGCGGACCCGAGAAGATGCTAAGAAGGGTGGTACAGGCCCAGCTCATCGAAAAGCTGCAGGAGCAACTCGTTCTATGTATGCATTCTGGAAGATTGATCAGCACCGACTCATAATCCGCGACAATGTTGAGAGCTGGGAGATTATCCCCTGGGAGGATTGACGACAGGGTTTGATGGGACAGGTCTCTAAGACTCTATGAATAAAAAAACTCATGCGGCGTTGGGTGGTCTGGGTTTGAAAGCTTAAGAAAAAGCTCATGGTCTTGAAATGCAAGGCACTGAGTTTATGAGATGTAGGATGGGCTAAAAAGGAACCGGCGTTTATTGGAAACAAGGCTGCTTGAGTACGGGTAATGAGCTATGATAGATGGTCTAGAGGAATAGAAAAGAGCACTCGATTCTCAAGATACAGCCAAAGTCCGAGCTGATCAAGCATTGAACATCGTGTGAACTCTGAGGATGACGGGTGGGTGCCGTAAGATAGAATGAATCGCAAGTAGCCCTACGAGAACAATGTAAGCACACATCAGTCCTGTAGCAACTCGAACAAAGAAACGGTCATTTCGAATTAAAAGACATCTTTCTGATGCCGTTGGATTTCGCCTCTGGGTGGTGATAAACGAACGTAGTCACTGGGTTCTGCAGCATTGGACGCGGGATATATAATTTGCCGCATCTCACCGCCCATAGATCCCACAACGCCCACAAATGAGTACACGAACGAAAAGTTTCGATATTCCCACCTTCAGAGTCCCGAGGCCTTGCAACACCACCTGCCCCTTCGCGATCTTAGTGCCGAACCTCTCCCCGTCTCTCGCGGCCCCGTTGATATTTCCTCCCGAATTTCTGTCAATATGGCGGACGCTCCCAACGATGCGCCTACTGCGGCGTCTTTCCAGGCCGTGCAAGTCGAGGCTCTGGTGAGTTGAATATGCCCCACCTTTGAGACCCCCTCTTGAAGCAGGAGACAGGACTGACCTCAGTTCGTGGTTTCTAGGTTATTATGAAGATTGCCAAGCACTGCTCTTCGGCTTTCCCATCTGTTGCGACCGGATCTATTGTTGGTATGGAGCAGGACGGTCTCCTCGAGGTCACCAACACGTTCCCTTTCCCTACAGTCGACCCCGCCACCACCGATAGCCACCAGAACGATGCCTCGCAGCTCGCCGCTGCGGCTCCCCGACAGAAGAACAACACCCACTACCAGAATGAGATGATCCGACATCTTAAGGAGGTCAACGTTGATGCCAACAACGTCGGTTGGTACACAAGCGCGACCATGGGCAACTTTGTCAACCTGAACTTCATCGAGAACCAGTTCCACTACCAGAGCGCCAACGAGAACACGGTTGCCCTCGTGTACGATGCGAGCAAGAGCTCACAGGGTAACCTGACCTTCCGGGCTTTCCGCCTGTCCCCTGCTTTCATGAGCGCCTACAAGGAGGGCAAGTTCACAACTGAGATGTAAGATGATGCCGTACGTCGCTGCTGTTGACAAAGACACTAACCAAAATAGCTTGCAAAAGTCCAAGCTCACCTTCAAGGACATCCTCGCCGAGGTTCCTGTCAAGGTTCACAACTCTCACCTCCTCACAACCTTCCTTCACCAGATTCCCTCAGCTCCCATTAAGGGTGACATTGAGCAGCCTACGTCGCTAGCTGACCTCAATCGCAACGCTCTTGAGCCCCCTCTGTACCCTTCCATCGACAACCTGGACCTTGCGATCGACCCTTTCCTCGAGAAGACTTGCGATCTTCTGCTCGAGAGCATCGAGTCGCACTACACCGACCTCAACAACTTCCAATTCTACCAGCGACAACTCGGCCGTGAGCAGACCAAGATTACACAATGGCAGACCAAGCGCAAGGCTGAGAACGCCCAGCGTGCCGCTGCCAAGCAGCCTCTTCTGCCTGAGGACGAGTGGCAACGACTGTTCAAGCTTCCCCAGGAGCCTAGCCGCTTGGAGGGCATGCTGAACGCAAAGCAGGTGGAACAGTACAGCAAGCAAGTGGACGGTTTCACGGCCAACGTCAGTGCCAAGATGTTTGCCGTGCGGGAGGATCTGTTGCCAAAATAAATGAAGAACGGGCGAGACGGGGTTCAAAAAGTCTCAAGGGATTTCAGGAATACGAGACGCTCAGTGATGGTTTGCATTGGCGGCGTTCCGGGCAATGTGGAATAATATCGAGTGCTGGTCTAGATTTTAAAGCGTTGAGAAAAGAGGAGCACTTGATGAGCACATGATGGACTAGCCTGACACTGATGGTGATGGTGATGTTGAAGAGTCATGAATAAGAGGACACGGCTGTAGCTTTGGTCTTTTTGAAGCTGGCCGCGTAGATAGCGCTTGAAACCGAGCTTTTAAAGCACGAGAGCGTTGGAACAATTTGAACTTTCAAGAGGGTTTACAGTGCCGGATCTTTGTTACTGTGTCCTCAGCGAAGCTTTGGTAACTGAGTACTGGCTCTGTCCTTGACTGATTTGTAAATATAAGAAGTTTCTGTACAGGAGAAATCTATCATGTTGCGAATACATTTGTGTAGCATGTATCAAGACCAAAGAGGTGGCCTCTGGCTTCAGCGTTCTCTGATTAGTATACTCGGGTATAGGTATAGTAGTTGGCTTGCAGGGCGATCAATGACCCGTGCCCGTAGTATTCGCTTGAAGCGGTGCTCGGCTTCCGAGCGGGGAATATCCAAGGTCAGCCTGGGCATTGTTACGATGAAAGCTATGCACAGCCCAAAGTGATGAATTGATCAAGAAGTATCTAAGCAGCTACCTACTTAGTTAACCCTGGACTGCCCATTCGTTGAACGAGAAAAATCAACGTGGTCTTCGACTCGCTACAGTATTAGTAGTAGGACCTAATGGGCCCGTATTCGTACAGGACCTGGAGAACGGGGGAGCTTCCCATCATGAGAAATCTCCTCTTTTATTTTTTTTGCCTTTTGGCGCTTCGATCCTCTTTGGAGGTATCACCTCCAGGGCCAACCGACCACCCGTTTATAAGTACCTATAGTACTGTAGGTACCTTCTCTAACGATCGACTCGAGTACAATTCTTTATGCCCCGCCCGGGCTCAATGGCTCGGCCTCAATGGCACTGGCAGCAGAAAATTCTGCCCCTCATTTTGCCGTCCCATTGCGTTCACCGCCCGCAAAAATACCCCACCGGCCCTGGTTAACCCCTCCCCCTCCAAAGGCTCTCAGCCCATAGCAGCGAGTCTCTCTGCCCCGCGGCCCCCGCCCCATGTTATCTCGTTGTCTGGTCTTCCATCTTCTTTGACTTCTACTACCTACATATTCCTCCTCCTCCCTTTCACTTTTCTTTTCCTCTCCTCTTCCTCTCTTCTATTCTTCCTTCCTGCTTCTCCTCTCATCCATCCTTTCTTTCACCCTCCTCCATCCCTTCATCATGTCTGCTCCCGCCCACAAGTTCAAGGTCTCCGACCTTTCTCTGGCCGCCTTTGGCCGCAAGGAGATTGAGCTCGCTGAGAATGAGATGCCCGGTCTTGTGCAGACCAGAGCCAAGTATGCTGCCGACCAACCTCTCGCCGGTGCCCGCATTGCTGGCTGCCTTCACATGACCATCCAGACTGCCGTCCTCATCGAGACCCTCACTGCTCTCGGTGCTGAGGTTACCTGGACCAGCTGCAACATCTTCAGCACTCAGGACCACGCCGCTGCTGCCATTGCTGCCGCTGGTGTTCCCGTCTTTGCCTGGAAGGGCGAGACCGAGGAGGAGTACAACTGGTGCCTCGAGCAGCAGCTTACTGCCTTCAAGGACAACAAGAAGCTCAACCTCATCCTCGACGACGGTGGTGACCTGACCACCCTTGTCCACCAGAAGTATCCTGAGATGCTCAAGGACTGCTTTGGTGTCTCTGAGGAGACCACCACTGGTGTCCACCACCTTTACCGCATGCTCAAGGATGGCAAGCTCCTTGTCCCTGCCATCAATGTCAACGACTCCGTCACCAAGTCCAAGTTCGACAACCTTTACGGCTGCCGTGAGTCTCTTGTTGACGGTATCAAGCGTGCTACCGATGTCATGATTGCTGGCAAGGTCGCTGTCGTTGCTGGTTTCGGTGATGTCGGCAAGGGCTGTGCTATGGCCCTCCACGGCATGGGTGCTCGTGTCCTCGTTACCGAGATCGACCCCATCAACGCTCTCCAGGCCGCCATGGCCGGCTACCAGGTCACCACCATGGAGAAGGCCGCCAAGATTGGTCAGATCTTCGTCACCACCACTGGCTGCCGTGACATTCTCACTGGCGAGCACTTTGAGGCTATGCCCAACGATGCTATCGTCTGCAGTAAGTTCTCTTGCTCTCTCGCTTCCTGATCCACCACTGACATCGACAAACAGACATTGGCCACTTCGATATCGAGATTGATGTTGCTTGGCTCAAGGCCAACGCCAGCTCTGTCCAGAACATCAAGCCCCAGGTTGACCGCTTCCTCATGCCCAACGGCCGCCACATCATCCTCCTTGCTGAGGGTCGCCTGGTCAACCTTGGCTGTGCCACCGGACACTCCTCTTTCGTCATGTCCTGCTCCTTCACCAACCAGGTCCTTGCTCAGATCATGCTGTTCAAGGCTGCCGACAAGGCCTGGGGTGAGAAGTATGTCGAGTTCGCCAAGACCGGCAAGCTCGACGTTGGTGTCTACGTCCTCCCCAAGATCCTCGACGAGGAGGTCGCTCGTCTCCACCTCGACCACGTCCAGGCTGAGCTCAGCACCCTCAGCAAGGTCCAGGCTGACTACCTCGGCCTGACCGTCGAGGGCCCCTTCAAGGCCGACATCTACCGCTACTAAGCGTATGTAAACAATACCCAAGGATCCTTCAACTGGACTCCTACGTGTAACGAACTTTCCCTCTTCTGTCGACACGGCAATCGGCAAAATTCTAGTTTCAACAGCATGAACTTGCATGGCATATGGGTCGGGAGAGTTACAAGGACATCTGCAGTTTTCTGATTTTTTTCTCTTCTCTTCTTTGTTTCTGCTTATTTGGGTTACTTCTCCTCCCACCACGGAGAGAAAACTCCTCGCAGGGTGCAGGGAGGGGCAAAAAATCTTGCTTTTTCAACAAAACGGCGTTGGCTTTTTTGCTAATCATGATTCCCCCCTTCGAGATATAAAAATGGATGATGAATGGATGAATATGGACGGATATGACCAAGGCGAGACCTCCCCCATAGGGATGGAAGGAATGGTACCTCGATACAGGCAGGCCCGTCAACCGTGGCCAGGATAGAGTAGAACTTCAAAAAGATCTTCTTACTCGTATGTTTTTGTCCCTGATGTGATGTCTACTTAAAGTGCCCTTGACACTATTCTTGTTCATGATCACTTTGGCTGTGCGCTCGGTATATCACCATCTGGGCAAGCTAACATGTTCAACAACCATGATTTATGACCAATGACCTTCACTGGCTTGTGGGCTGAAATCCGACTTAAGTATGTAGCCTAAAGATGAATATAGATCTAGAGAAAATTTCTGCAACATGACACACCCTTGCAAAGGTACCGCCTTAGAGTAGATACTTGGTCCTTATTTTCAGTCTAGTCTATCCTCTATCCTAAAATTCTAGACAAACTAAATCTATCTATTGCAAATCCTGTTGTTCGGGAACGACGCTCTTCAACTTTCCTTCCGTTATCGCCAGTCGAACATTCTCCATAGCCCAGGCCTCCATCAGCCTTTCAGTCTCTACTGTGTAAGTTCCCATGTGAGGGACAAGCAATACGTTCTTGTTCTTTAACAGTCCAGGGTGAATCTTGGGTTCATGTTCGAACACGTCAAGTCCGGCACTGGCGACTTGTCCTGACTCAAGTGCATCGACAAGAGCAGCCTCATCCATCACGGCACCACGGGCAGTGTTAACGATGACAATACCACGCTTCATTAAGTCGAACTGCGGCTTAGCAATGGTATGTCGAGTTTTGGACTGTCAAGGGTTACTTCAGATGCTTAAAGATACAGTACTCCTGTTTCAACTTACATTCAGGGGCAGGTTGAGACTGAGAACATCACTCTCCTTTAGAAGAGTTTCAAAATCAACGTACTTAGCCCCCTCCTCTAGTTCAGGAGACAGACGGCTACGGTTGTAATACGTGACCGTCATGCCAAAGGCGCGAGCCTTGCGTGCAACGTTGCGACCGATGCCGCCCATGCCCAGAATACCGAGAACCTTGCCCTGCGGATCATGGCCGAGCGATGGCGGAGGATTACCGCGCCAAGTTCCATCACGCAGGGAGAATATGGAGGCTGAGAGGTTCCGCAAGGCGCCGAGAAGGAGAAAAATGGTGATGTCGGCTGTGGCATCGTCTACAGCTGTTGGTGTGTTTGAGACGCGAATGCTGCGAGATGTGCACTCTGCCACGTAGATTTGATCATATCCAGCTCCTAAATAGAGTTAGCAGACTTGGATATTTTCTTTGATATTGAAATCAGGGATTGCAGGCTGGGCGTGTTACCGTTGTGGCAGATGAACTTGAGAGACTTGGGTAGGATATCGAGCAACTCAGCGTCAAAAAGGCCCGTGATTTTGACGGACCCTGACGTGCGGTAGATAGCCTTGATGCCCTCGAAGGCGCCCGATTTGCTCTCTTCTATAAAGGCAGCTCGGTCAGTTGACTTGGGCCGGACTACCTCTACTATCTCGGACAGCGAGGCAAGCTCATCATGAGCTCTAGACCAAGATATCAGCTGTTATCTCACGTGAAATTGATCTCATCTGCTTGTTATTGATAACCTGGGAGCTTACTGCTTGATATTGCCTAGAAACAGGACCTTGGGTTTATCTGCCATGTCGAATGATACTTGAGCGAGGAAAGAGGCGGTAAATGTAGCTTCTATAAGTGAGGTGAGCTTGATATTGTTCCTCTGGTAGATTCTAAGACTGAGTTGAGTCGCCTTTGCACTTTATTCAAGCCGAGGGTCGATAGGCGATCCATCCATGGATATCCGTCACCCATTTATGGCGGGGTGATGCGGTGGGGG
>JABCKB010000390.1:0-77177 GCA_013184455.1 Fusarium continuum
ATATATATATATATATAAATTTAATTTTAATTATTAAATAAATATATAAAGCATATATATTTATATAAATTAAGTAAATTTAATATATTAATTTAAAAACTATTTTATTAATAACCTATTATACCTGTCTTTATTTTCTCTGCTATATGTTCTCGCTCGTCCTGCATTTCATCTCCAAGACTTCACTCCAGCATCATCTTCACAATGGATCAAACTGACGCAATTCTTACTCTTATTTCAAATGGGCAGCTTGCCCCTAAATCCCTACCTGCTGCGCAAGCTCAGCTGCGCAAGATATTTAACGATACTGCGCGTCTACAAGAGGAAGCCAAGCAACAGAAGAATGAGTACGAGAAGCGCATGAGATCACTTGGGCCAGACGTGAAGGGCCTGAACGCGCAGCTCACCGTGCACCGCGAAGCACTTCCGAACGAAATTCGCAACGCCGTGTCTACATCTGTGGCAACGTCTGTGTCCAAGCTGCCAAAGGACGTCGAGATTCTCCTCCTCAGCCATCTCGGTCGCATCCTCACTCAAGAGGAACTCAAGTCTGCGCTACGAGACACCAGCCGGGAGCTCAATGAGTCTCATGCCAGACTTGAGAATCAGCTTTCGGCATTGTCTAAGCGGCTGGATGAGGCTCTCGTTCCGCAGATACACCAGACGTTGAATAATGTCTTGACGCATCGTTTGGAGCCTGTGTTCACCAGGGAGCAGGGACTGGAGACGGTCTCTTTGTTGCGCGATTCCATCAGTAACGCAGCTTATAGCTCCCGGGAGGTGGTACAGAAAGCGACAAACGATGTCGCAGAGACAATTCGACAGCATTTGCCGACCGTTGGCCAACTCAAGCAAGCGGTCACTACGCTCCACGATCAGATTCAGGTCGGCTTCGAGAAGACTGAAAGGGTTCTTGAACCTTTGAGCAGGGACATTGCTAGTGGCTTTACAACCACTATTAATACTGTCTCTGAGTCTGAAGCTCGTGTTGTAGCGGGGGTGGATCGCCTTCTTGATGGGAAGTCTTCGGTCGCAGAGCAGATGAAGACGGTTGTTGAGCCCCTCGAGGGTCGGATGGTTGCTGCGGTTGAATCGGTCAAGATGCACTGTGTTGAATCTGCTGCCAACGCGGATAGACAGCTCGACGAGAAGTTGGCGTCACTGCCAGACCTGGTCACGCAAGGCTTTGAAGGCATGGTGACCGATCTGGACTCCAAGCTCCAGGAGCTTGCTCTGTACACGGAAGGTCAGATGCGCCGCGCTGCGACAGCGACTCAAGTCCAGGAAGCCAACGACTGGGTGCTGGCACAGGTGGAGAGTCTTCAGACGCAAACCGCCGACGATATTCGGAAGACGCGCACCGACACCGCAGCGTTGGTCCGCAACGTGCAGACGCTGCACACGAAGGGCGGCCAGAAGATGGAGCGTCTCGATTCGAAGTTGGATCGGTTGGCAACTCGTGAGTGGGTCAGCGATAAGCTGCAAGACCTTCCAAGTCGCACCTGGGTTGATCGTAGGATCACAGAAACGCTGCATGTCCTGGAGCAATCTTCCATCAGGGAGCGCGAAAGGGTGCAGCAAAGTTCTGGGCTTCCGAGGAGCACAACCGCAGACTTGATGAGCAGAAGCGGGCGGAGATGGATGAGCAGGTACAGGCTCTGAGGTTGGAGCTCAGCCAGAAGCAGGTTGAAATCGACAATCTGGAAGAGACTCTCGAGTCAACCACGGAAGCCCTCGAGGAACGGGAGATGCTCGTTCAATCTCAGAGGGCCTTGATAGAGCTGTCGTCGACAAGGCAAAGCGACCTGTCCGAAACTCGTCGGGAACTCCGCGAGAAGAACCGAGAGCTCGGGGTGGCCCAGGCTGATCATGCAAGAAGCCTGAGTGACGTTCGGGTAGAGCTCGTTCAAGCTGAGCGCCGAGCGCATGAGCAGAGCGCGAGGGCGAACCAAGCCGAGATGCAGGCTCAAGGGGCTCTTGAGGGCCAAGTCAGGCTGCAGAAGGACCTTGAGGATCTTCAAGGTATCAAGAACAGCTTCGCAGACTTGCAATCGGAGCACCGACAAGCCTTGGCTCGCATCGCTGAGCTGCAGCACCCTCCCCCCACTCCGGTCAAGCCTGTGGAGCCCAACGAGCTTCACGAGGTCTTCTCCAGCTTGGCAAAGGAGTGTCTCTCGTTGCCCGTCTTTCCTATGACGGAGGAGTGCGGAATTGAAGCCCTACACAACGTCGCCCGACTTCTCATCCGACCTGCGGCCGTACCAAGGCTCATGGAGCTTCTGGAGATGCATCCTGCTACCAAACACGGCCAACCTCGCTGCCTGGTTGATGTGCTGACTTATGGGCCGACAAGTCCAATTGTGTTGTCCAAACGCTGCAGGACTCACCGCCAGTCTCCTTTGGTGGATGCGTTGGAGGAAAATGGTGTCAAGAAGTTAATTTTCATCTTTTAGAAATAAAGATGTTGAATTCATGTTTAATCTGCCAACTATCTTTGTTTTTGCTTAACTCTGTTTGTTTGTGACTATATTTGTGAGAAAGCTTTGCGGAAATCGACGGCGGAACGGTCAGACTCGGGAAGGGTGAAGACCAGCTCGAGCTCGGGCCCGAAGGCCATGGATGGAACTGGTAGTTGGATCACATTCTACAGTCAATTGACATTACGTGGGCTCTCTATTGTGTTTTGAAAATATGGCTTGATCTGAGTTGCTGCATGTTGTAGAGTTACGAAAAAGATCCTTCGAGTAACAATAAGAGTTCGTAGGCCCGAGAGACTACCCATCAACGACTGCCGCGATGATCTCGTTCAGTACGTACAGGTGTTCCAGTCTGTGGCCGTAGAACAGATCCGAGTATCTCCAGCCCTGCGCATGCAAGTACGATCGACGCAAAATAGACCATAATCCAACAAGAAGACCGTCAAGCCCACTCAAGGCTGTGCGATGGTCGCTTGTCGGGTCGACACCTCCTTTGGCATGCATGTTGCGCCGGGATCGTTTGCGATTTGGGTGGCTGGAGTTTTTCGTCGGAGTTGATCGGAAGTATGAGATGCGGAGGTTCTATGGGATCTCAGAGAAAGTCCTTAGTCGATAAATCAAGTTATAAGTTATATCAGCTTACCATATCGCCAAAAACAATAACTCGGTTGAGATGAGCTTTGCTTCTTGTTGTGACCCTCGCGATCGGACGGTCATGGGCTGCGCCATGGCGATAGTTGTTTTCAATGGACTAGGTTCGATCGGTTCTGTCAGAGATTTCGATGAGGACATTGGTCGCTGCAAATGCGTGATGGTAGATAAACTGGGAATGGAGAAAAGTAAGCATCAAGAGTGAAGGCGAGAGGCGAAAGGGTTGTTCGCGCACAACAAAATGGCCAAGGCTTATGTGTGGCGCTGATTGAAACTTCCCCTCAAACGCGGCAAGTTGCACTGTAAAAAATTCACTTGGGAGCGAAAAACCAACCAGTGTATTGTGTCAATTCTTGAATGATATCTCCTCCACATTGAAGCAGCACAACCGCTGGAACATCTGTTTCTGGTCACAAGTCTCAGGTGATTGAACCAGGCTGGAGTATCTTCCATTTGATTTTCGTACGTTGGGTTTGGCTCGGACTGTTGGACAGTGATTCGACAGGGGATTTTACTTTAGGTGTTCGGAGTTGTCGTCCATTGTGGATCCACAGTGAGCCGTTATCGTCGACGACGGCGCCGAGATTCGGGGACCCACTTCTGACTTTACTTGCACAAAGAATGATGGAGGGCTCGATGCTTTTTGTGGCAAAGCGAGGATCGTGAAAGGGACAGACCATGTATAACGGCAATATTTACAGACTCTTCCAGTCGAGGGCAAAGATGAGCTTGCAAACTGGCTAGAACATCGTTAGCCATAAGCAGCCAGAGGAGATTTGAAAACGCACCAACAAGCATTACTCGAAAGTAGGTTGACGTCGATCTTGTGAGGTCCCGCCAGCTCGGAGGAGGGTTCTGGGGAAAGTTTGGAAAAGGAACAATGCGCTGACAGTGTGTGTAGCATCAAGCAGACTCACAACCATAGTTCCGCACGTGTCGGCGAATAGCAGTGGAAAGGGCCTGAATTCGCAGCAACACCAATGCCGGGTACATTGAGATACAACAAGCCCTGTTCTACATGCCCGTGAACCGTTCTACGTTCCATCTGTAGCTTCTTCATCTAAAGCCCCAGCAACATAAACTGCTTCCACTGAGCGTCATACCCGATCTGAGATCGGGTCTATTCTTGGTGCAATGTAGGATTGTTGCTGTCCTTTGGCATGGGCACAAACAACCAAGAAATGGCGGTAGCGACTAGAAGTGCACAGAGAACAGGCTGAAGGATTTTGACGCCGACGCTGGATGCGACAAGACCGGTGATGATTGGAAATAAGCAACCGCCGAGTTGTGCGAAGACAAAGACGAATGCCAAAGCCGTGGATTGGATGCGAGGATCGAAGAGTTTGGAAGCGACCGAAATACCCTGAATTGTTATAATGCTGGATCAAGGATTGGGAGGCGAACTTACGGTCGCAAAGTAAGGGCCCATGAAGAAACCCAAAAAGCTGATGGCGATCGAGGCAGCGATGATGTTGGGAACCCTGCACGTGTCAGAGACAGTCGTAAACCAGAGAACGAGTCTTACAGCCAGAAAAGCAACTGAAGCCCAATGCTGATGACGGTAAACCCAAAGATCATCCTCCTGATTCCGAATCGATGTGTGGGCTCGGCCAAGAACAGTCTTCCAAGCAAAGACCCGCCACTGAAGCCAGCTGGTACGAAGCCCATCTGGTTGATGTCGCCGTTTCGGACATCAACCAAGTACTCGACGACCCATCCACTGGCGGTGAGAGTAGCGCCGAGAAAGAAGAAGAAGAACAAACTGATGAGCCAGACGTTTTTGTTCTTGAGCGTCTCCTTAATCATCATCAGGGCGTCATCGTTCCTTGACACGGGCGATCGATTGACCTCGGGGTTTTCTGTGACTGGATATCTTGTTTTGAACCTGAGGGTATCCCTAAAAGCAAAAATGACAAAAAGAATGTTGAGGATGCCAATACCGAGAGGGAAAGTGTAAAAAAGATACCATTTCGACGTGCTTCCAGCCACGCCGGTGGCAACAAAGGGTCCAACGAGACAACCCGCCATGTACATGGCATGGATGAAAGCCAGCCAGCGATGGGATCCTAGGGTTCCGGCGACGAACGTGTTTCCGTGTGTATCTTGATATGCTTGACCCAAGCTGGCGAGCCAAAATGTGACGGTAAAGAGGGCAAATGGTGGTTTCCAAGATCGGAGAGCATGGGCGAGAACCTGAAGAACTGCTCCAAGGGCCAACATCGAACCAAGATCCAAGACTTGGCACAGATGAGTGTTGGAAAAGGCTCCAAAGAACCAGCCCATAAAGTTTGCGCCGTAACTGCAACGGTTAGAATGGGTTGAGCTTGCAGGATTTTCACTTACACCGATGAGACAATAGCCGTGGTGACCCCATAATCTCGGATGATATGAGGGATCAACGCTCCGATGCTGCCATCATTGACCCCGGCGACAAAGAAGGCGAAGCCGGCGCTCAAGATCTTGAGTAACTCTGCGTTGCTGGGTTTGTTCGAGGTGCGGGGAGGTTCTGTGTCGAGTGTAACGCTGGCCGGATCATGTTGACGATGGAGTTCAAATGCCTCGGACGGGCTGGTCTCAGTTTGCGTGTCGGTCGCCATAATGGAGGATGGGGGGAGGGTTCAATCTTCAAGAGTCGGGGATGACGGGGTTTAAGAGCTGATCGGGGAATATTCGGTTACTCATCGGGTACGCGCACGTCAAACCCCAGATTTGAGTGAGACATCTATTGGGTGACGCAGAAAGCAAGGGTGACGCAGAAAGCAAGGGTTACTCTGAAAAATCACAGTCCTATCTTCTTTCTCAGGTTACCATTGTAGGCCACACTATTCGGCTCATGAAGCACAGGTTCTTGTGGCCGAGATTTGACACAGCCACCAGTGGCTCCCCGCTGTGCGCCCTGCATGCCCCACCAGCATCTGGGCAGTTTTCCCCCTGTGCTATCACGCACGGTAGGCAGCGTATGTCGAATACCCCTTTATCTTTTTTCGCTTCCCAGAATTCCCTCACCTTTAAACCAGACCCAGGCCTGGCAAAATGCTTCGCAACCTCTCGCAGCAGCCTTAGGTCGGCACTGAGCGAGCTGATGGGTACGTCGCGGACCTCCCCTTTCAAGGTGGACCACAGATCAAAGATCTCAGCTCCCTCTGGATCATCATCCCGGCTCGCGAATCTGTCAAGCTTCTTTTCGTTCTCTTTTCCCAACAGTGTTGGACCAACGAGACCCACGCTCACAAGACAGCTGTTGCAGTGCAGCCCCTTGATGTCGGTGTCTTCGTGGGTCTTTAGCAGGGCAACAAAATCATCCACTCTGTCCATAGCCGCAGATGGAAGCTCGATTGAAGGGTAAACGTGCGACTGTGGTGCAAGTCCGGCAGATGCATTTTCGAGAACAAGGTCCATGGAGACTGAGCTGAGACCGGGCGGAGGAGGGTCTTGGGCGAGGTCGGGGTGCACAGGGATCATGATAACTGCGATTTCATGACAAGAGGAATCAAGCTTGAGATTGGCTGCATCTTTGCTGTACTTTTGCTCGGTAAATTTGAGGACGAGTTCAAATCTTCGATGGTCGGGGGGAGGGGGATCTCGGACGGTAGCAAAGCTGTTGACAGGTAAGATCCAGGCGTTGATATCGGTGGCACGCTTCATGACGCCAAACTGGTCTGCTGCTGCTCGAAGGCCAAGCCGCGTGCCTTGGTACACCATGGCATCGTGATGGACGTTGCAGGAACCCAGCACATTGTGATCCTGGCCAAGACTGGACAATTGCTGGAACCTCATGCCCAGCATCATGCCTCGGGGATCCCAAACCGCAAACAGTTTCATCTCATCGACAAGAACAGGCGGTGGCTCACGTTGAGCGACGGTAATCTGGCGCACGGGAATTCGAACGGTCTCGCAGCTGAGAACCGGGACAGGGGAATCGGATGCGGCCATTGTGTGCGAGTCTGGCGAAGACGTTGGAGGTATAAAGCGGACGATCTGTCGAAAGGTGCGTACAAAAAGGTTGTTTGGAAAGAATATGATGCGAGTTGATCAAGAAGGCAATCAAAACAAATGAAGATGGCGCGCAAGAATGAAGATGATGAACAAGAATAACGATGGGTACGATGAGAGGTCCAAGTGCCCTGCAAAAAGTTAGAAAAATATCATGTGAGAAGGAGTCAAGCGTAACTCTCGTGGCCGGGAAGGAGAAGTCGGCTGGGCCATCCCGTCGCCTGCAGAGGTGGGAAATAAATGGCCAGAACTTAGATTTTCTGGGAAATGTGTGATTGCCTGAGGAACAAAAAGTTGACCTGGAAGTTCTACTTGATCGAATACTTTTGACTTTTGACTTTTAACTGTTAACTGTTAACTATTGACTGGTTTATTGCCTTGTCTAAGTCTGCTGGTGCCTGACAGTGATTCGCCCTTGATGGACAACTTCAAATTGAGAGTCACCCGCAGCTCGACTTACTCTTTCCAAACTTTCTCTCTTCATCAGATTTGGCCACTCTTGTTATTCCCACAGACTCACAACATTTCTTCCATGTATACAGAAACATCAAGACTCAACACACGACCAGCGTCGACTTCGGCAATTGCTGGCGACTCTAGTAGCGTGGGTGGAATGCTTGTTCCAACCATGTTAGGCCCTGGCGGCCAGAGTTATGGCATGTAAGACAATTGGTCGATTAGACAAGTCTTCCTGGGTACTGGTCTGCCTTTCTATTAGTGTTTCACAGGTTAAACAACACAGTACTCCAACTACATAGCCCAGATTTCGTAGCGCAGTGGTGGTGGAAGTGGTAGTAAGAGTTCATACTGAGGCACGGCGGTTGATAAAAGAGTGCAGGATCGGTGAAACAGACGTTTTATCACAGGCTCTGTTCAAATTGAGTATCAATTGAGCCATTCTTAGCTGTTGTTCTTGAATGCACGGATCTCACAAACCATCATCATTCATTCTTGCAGCTGGCGAGCAGTGCCCCTCGGCAAACCCACCCCTTCAAGGTCCTCTTCGCAGACTTTTCTCTCTGTTCCAATTCTTCCCCCTCAAACCATTCATATCAAAAAGCCAGGTCGGTAAGATCCCATCGCCAGATATATTACGATGCTTGAGCGTGGTGACTGACTAGGCAGTGTAGCCCTGAACAAACACATAGCCCAACATGGAACCGTTTATCAAACCCGAGCACAAGCACGAAAGCGGCGTCGAGGACACCTTGGGCTGATTCATCGCCGGCCCAGCCCCGACCAGAATCCTTCCGTGCAAGCCGCGATGGTTCAAGGCCGAGATATTCCTGGTGGAGCAGAACATTCTCCTTTGGAAGCACATCGGCTTCTCACCCATCGACAACCTCCTTGAAACGACCGCTCTCACAAAACAACGCGAATTTAGGATGACTGCACCAAAGTCATACATTCATTTCCCCAGTTTACTAAAACACAAGGGCGCTTCTACCTCGTCGACGAGCTGGTCGGTTTCACAAGGACAGCGTCCTGGTCCCATTACGTGCAGGCTTATCACTTGTACATGCTACCGATCGACGAACCAAATTTGACAACATTGCGAACGGGTTTCCAGCAAGGTTCGCGAGCTGCATTATGTAAAGGGTGAAAGAAAAGTTCCCGCTGAATACTTTGACTTCACGGTTGACGGATGCTTTCAGCGTTTGCCAGTGGCTTTGACCTTGATATCCTATTCAGGCCTCTCCTCGCCTTGCGTGTGTACCGAACTTGAAGTAAATAATTACTCTGCCCGACCAGGACACGTTTCTAATATTCTACGACGGAAACCGTTAGCAGCTTCAACAGCAATCACCACATCCGCTCTGGAGGGTTTCTTTACCGGGATGCCTTTGACGATGTAAGCCCTCTCGCTTCCTTTTCGACCATGTCCACTGCCCTGAATCAACCTCTTCCGCTTGAATACCGGTGCAGGTCCCACTGCATGACCTCCTCCTGCTTGCCTCCCAAGTCATGTTCACAATGACCTGAAGACTCCGGCTCTCCACATAAACTGCCAAGGTTTAAACACTAGGCAACGGTAGTGGCTTTCTAAAGTAGAGGACCTGGCGCTAAACCGTTACATTTAGCGACTATCGACACGCCAAAATCAATAGTCAGGGCCATGAAATTACAGCTGCATAGGATAAAATGTCAATAAAGGAGCCCAACTCCGAGTTCCTTACTCTCTTCAACATTCACTCGCTTTCAATTATCGCGTTTCGACGCCCTTTCACTCTTTAACCACAAGCCAAGATGATGTTGTTCAAGTATTCGGCTGCTGTTGCGGCCATTGCTCTCTGCGGCCAAGTCATTGCTGGCCCTTGCAAGCCTCGCTCCACGACTGCAGACCTGGAAACTTCTAGCACAGTTCAGACATCAGCCACCGAGACCTCTTCGACAGCTATTGAGATCGCCTCGTCGACCACGGTTTCTCTTTCAACCGAGACGGCTACCACAGGAGATATTTTCAGTTCTTCTGCCTTAACTTCTGAGACCTCAACCTATGCTAGCGAGTCCACGACTCTGGTCATTTCGACGACTGAGTCTACGGCACTTGACACAACGACCACTGAGTTACTTTCAACTACCACGACGGATGTCTCTACGAGTGCCGAGGTCTCGATGACTACTGACGTCTCTACAACCACCGATGCCCCTACAACCACTGATGTCTCTACAACCGAGACTGTGACATCTTCAGCTGCGCCAGAATGCACATTCACAGGAGACTACACCAACTATGTCAGAAATCCTTCTTTTGACAACAAGGATGGGAGTGGGCAGTACACCAGCGAACCATGGATTTTCCTCCAGAATCCCGTTGTTGAGAGCAGCCAAGCCAGGACAGGCCAGAATGCCGTGTAAGTGAAGGATCTCTCGCCGTACCGTCGCACTACTCAGAAGCTCTGAAGTGCCCTCAAGTACCCTGACGGTCAATTCTCTTCGTCAATTCTCCAACCCCTTCAAGGCACTGTCGCTGGCCAGGAATATGTGCTCAGGTACTACTGGTCACTCATCCAGGGCCAGCCGCTGCAATCAGACTATTGCAGGATTGGTTCATCCGCTGGTCCCGATGGTCAGAACAGAAATTTCATCGCTGTTGATGGGGATCAGACCGTCCAGCAGGGCGAGTACTACGCACAGGACTTCCGCATCGTTGTTGGTGAGGATAATCAGAGGCTCGGTCTCGGCTTCTTTTGCGATAACTCCCCTGCCGGAGGCCAGGTCAAGATCCACATCGATGACATTGCCGTCTACGATTACTATGAGGGCTGCGAGATTCCATGAATGGCTGTCAACCCAGGCAGCTAAACCAGTAGTCGGTTTGTTAGCCAAGCTGAGCTTATCGCTCTTGATTTGTAATTATTTGCACGACTTGTATTCCGTCTGTTCTCTTCGCAGCTTCGCCTTCAAACTGGGGCTGTCGAGTCGTGGAATATTAATAAGACGATCTTACTACTGCCAAAGAATCTTATATCCAGATTATAATCTAGCATCGCTTATTATCCGATTGTCAGAATCCAAATTAAAGACTACATCGAGAATTCTTCTGCAACACTTCGCGTCCTCCCACGATGCTTCAAGGTCAGCTATGACCGATTACAATTGTTGCCGCCCGTGTGGGAAACGCTGAGGGGTCCGATCGTATATTCCGGTGTTCTCTGGGAGTTGGATACTGTCGCGGTAAGAAGCTTAGATACAGGCTGATATATAGGGTGAAACTTGTCACTCGTGTGCTTTTCAAACAGCGCTACGAGCTCGTTTAAGCTGGCTATGCTCACCGCTGTAGTCATCACGCTGGATCACATTTAGTTCCACTACAGAGTACAGGTTCATCACAAGCCACTCAAAGTGCTGCAATAGCACTGGGGTGATAACCTATGCAGGCTCAAGTTTTCAAGTGACATTAATCTATCTGATGTGCTAGATCTGCAGAATTTAAATAGTAAAAGGAATCAATCAGTAGATAAGCAACTGTCACGACTGGCGAGTATTGATTAACCAAGGATCTGCATTGCAGACACTTTACCATACTTGGTCGTTGCGTCCACGTCGGCGGTCGGCTGATTCTCTCTACCTCACCACCTAGTCCTTCTTGACAGGAACCTTGCGGTACTTGACTGTTTCAACGCCACTGTCATCAAACCTCCTATCGGCGACAATCTTGTAGCCTCCAATGCGAGGGAAGATCTTTGTCCAGAAGGTCCAGTAGACACCACCAAGGATCAAAACACCAACACCAACCACGGGGAAGACATAGTACGGATATCCGTCCGCGTTCCAGTCGCCATCGGGCGGGATGAACGGGACGATGGCGAGAAAGATGTTGGCGAGGAGGTAGATGATGGCGACGGGGAGGTACGTGTGCCAAGGTGAGGTCCAGTTCTCCGACTTTTTGTAGTGCAGGTAGATGAGACCAGCAGTGACAAAGCCGTTGATCCAGGAACCGGGGTATGTGTACCTGATTTGTTAGCGTGTGTGTACATACGAGGAGTGAGTAACCTACAGGTTGACAATAAAGTTGTACGCAGGACCAGCGGGCGGCGCAAGGAGGACAATCACGGTAACGATCCAGTGAAGGAAGAGCTGGATTGTTAGCTAGGTCAACAAACAATAGACTTAACTTACAGCTGTGGCCGGAGCGTTGAAAGGTTTGTTAGATGCCCAGAAGCGACTGAACGGCAGCATTCCTTCTTTGGCCAGTTCTTGGTTCAGTCGAGCATGGGCAAACGACACGGCCAAGACGTTTCCAAGGTTACTCAAGGCAACAAACGCGGGGAGACTGCGGGCAGCTGCACTCTCGCCAAAGATGTTGCGGAAGAAAAGACCAGCCACGATGACCTCGGACTTGGCAAGATCAGACTTGGGAATGGCAGCAAAGTAGGCCACGTTGGCGAGGACGTAGAGGATGGTAACACCACCGATGGCGATTGGTGCTGCGAGAGCCAGAGTCTTTTTGGGATGCTTCAGTTCGCTGACGACGTAGTTGGCATTCTCCCAGCCCTTGTAACTGTAGATGATGTTAAGAAGAGCATTCGAGTAAGCATAGGCTCCGCCGGCTCCGTATCCATCTCCTTCTTCAATTCTGAAAGCGTGGTCAAAGTTGTGGGGGTTGGGTACACGACGATGACCTGCAAGAGCAGCAAATCCGGAAAAGACAATGAACAAGAGGATGACCACCTTGAACACGCCCAGCACGTTGAACAATCGGATGCCCCATTTGGGGAGGGTGCTGTGTAACGCAACAGCAAAGGTGATGCACGCGACAGCAATACCACGAGCCTCCCAGCCATCAGGAATCTCCCGCCCAGAAGCGAAGAGAATGTAGCGACCAAATGCAAGGGCGTTACCGGATGAGAAGCCAAGCAGAATCATCTGCGACGCCAGCACACAGGTAGCCAGGTATCGAGGTCGACGGTAAACGCGCTCGAGATAGTTCTTCTCACCACCCGATCGAGGAATTGCAAGGCCAAACTCAAGAAAGACGCTGAGACCGCAAAAGGTGAGGAATCCGCCAATCACCCAGAGCATGATGGAAATACCGACAGACCCCGTAGCCGCAAAAATGCTCGAAGGAGTGGAAAAGACTAATGGTCAGCTTTGATCAATCATCAAGACGGACAACTCACTTCCAGTTCCAATCATCTTGTTGAGGATCAAAAAGACAGCGCCGGTGATGCCAATCTTGCGATCCTCGGTGTAGGCAAAGTTCTGAGCATCAACAGTACTCTCATTGTCGGTAGGTCTCTCATCGCTGTTGAAGCCATCGTAGGGTTGCCCCTGCAAGCCATCAAAGGCCTGGTTCTTCTTGCGGTCGGCCATTGTTGACCGAGAAATCAATGGCAGACGTCGAGTTTAAGAAGACACGGCGTACGCCATCGCGTCTTACGGTGACGATACGCGGCGCAGCGCTGCATCAAAAGTTCCTCTCGTCGCAAATGACAGCTTCCGGCGATGTCGACATCGAATCCTTGCGCCACGGCATCGCCAAGATCTGCAGATCACAAAGCAGCTACCCCAATGGGAAGGTCGTGAGCCGCAGCGGGCGTTGAGCTGTGGCCATAAAATAAGCATAAGCAATGGGGTAAGCTTTCGGGTAATGCTGATCCTGGCGACATGGGTGTGATAGGCTAACTGGTTAGGAAGGGGGTAATAGAGTAGTGTCATTAATTAGAATAATCTACGGATAGAACTAGAAACAGAAGATGTGGTCGCTCATCTTGGCAGAAGCTCCAGGCTGCTCGAATCCTAGATTGCCAAGAGACGTCTTTGCCGCGTTTACCATGCCCGGGGGTCCGCACAGCATGATCTTGGAGTCTGGGCCAGGTGTTGGGAACTTTTCCTCCATTAATTCCTGTGTCGCGTAACCAACGCCGAATGTCCAGTCAGTGGGGGCCTTTTCTACCACGTAGTAGAGCCTGAAGTTTTGGGGGTATCGGCGGGCAAATGTCTCGAGTTGTTTGCGGAGGAGGATGTCTTGTTCTGAGCGGTTGGCGTAGATGAGGCTGACTTGGGTAAGATCGCGATCGTCTTCGCAGATGGCTCGGATGATCTGGAACATAGGTGTGATGCCTGTTCCACCAGCCAGCATGCCTATTCTCTTGCAGAGACCTCGCTGGTATCGCATGGGGCCTTTTGGTCCTCGAAACTGGACTTCATCGCCGAGTTCGAGGTTGGCAAGATATTTACCGGTCAGTAGTCCGTCAGGGTAGCACTTGATGACGAGCTCCAGTTTTCCAAGGTCATTATTATTCGAAATAGGCGTGTATGACCTATTGATTGATTTTCCATCGACTTCTGCCTTGATGGCAAGGTGCTGGCCTGTTGGTAGACCAAGGACGGTTGTGGGAGTAGGCAGACTAAAGACCAGACGGTAGACATTAGGAGCAATAAGCTCTTTCTCAGTCAAAGGAAGGGCGTGATAAGTTGTTGCGTCAAGCCATCCTCGTTGGACCAAAGGGTTAACCTTTGTGACCTTGGGCATCTTTTTGTGTGGAGCATAGCTCATGAAACCACCCTCCTCAAAGTGAAGATGTTTGGAGAGCTTCTTTGCAGTGATGGTGCCAGCCACGGTGAACAACGCAGAAGCGATGAGGAAGCCTTCAAAAAATCCTGGGCCAGAACTAGAACCAGAATTGATCTTGGGCAAAGCATTCAAAACCCCTGGGTTCAATCGGTATGCTTGGTGAAGTGCTATAGCGCCAACTGAAATGGCTGCCGTGGCTGTGAGTGCGGCTGAAGTGACGCTGCCTCCAGAAACTGCCTTGGGAGATGCTTTTTTGAGTGAGACAGCCTTTGGAGCGCCTCGTACTGGGGCGCCTTTGTATTCTCCAATACGATACTCGGCCATGATCTCGAAGGCATCCTCAGAGTGGCCAGCATTATCAAACTCTACTGTCGCATCTTTGCCAGCAGTTTCAATGAGAACATCGGTGCCACCAGGGTGGTCTTCCATGTATTTTGTAACATCATAAACTAAAAAGTCAGCAAAAATTCATCAGTCAACAAAACAAATTCACATACCCTGTCCTTGGATGGTGACCCAGCAATCATGGCGGGTGTTGTGAGCAGCCACCTCCTTAGCAGTAAACGAAGCCATTTTGATAACGATAATGGATCAAACAGAAAAGAGGACACGGCTCATTATATTAATCGCAATCAAATACCGTCGCAATGAGTGGCCGGTTTATTTCCACTTATGGATATGCCGAGGCTCAAGGTCTTTTCTCGGCCGACTGTGGGTCCGGGACGGCCGAGTCTCCGTACCTGCTCCGTTTCTTCGTTTCGCGATCTTTGTATGGGCATAAATCCGACGGTCAAGGTCTTTTATGGATGAGAATGGGGCTTGACCGAGAGCACGGGCTTCGGTTCCAGAGATATATGCCGTAGGCGTTTTCTTGAGGCATGAATCTGTATCTATAGGATGACCTGGTATGAAGCTAAGTTAGCGATGGTACCTCCTTTATTTAGTGAAATTAACTGATAAGCATGCACCCTTGCAAGGTCTTGTTCTAGCATAAAAGCTCGTACTCACTTAACACGGCTCTGCGGAGGATTTCCCGCGTGGAGACTAACGCCGTCTCAACGCTGTCAAATTTTCAATGCCGCCCCTATCAATGCCGGCAGATGGCAAGGTTCATGATGATCCACATAACTCGTCCCTGAGGCTCTGTGCCTCGGTTCGTTGGCCATTAGAGCTTTATATAGACCAGCTGGTTATCAGTAATTTGTAAAGTGATTCGTCTCATTCATTGCCATGGCTACTAAACGTTTTCATCTCATGGGCGAAGACCCTTCAACAGCCCAAGAAATTGAGCTACCCTCATCGTTGGATGAGCAAGGTCTTCAGCATCTAGTTGCATCTCACTTTGCCATTGTTGATCCAAGTGGTGAGTTTAACAATCATATTGGATTGCAATCACTGACCTTTTAGGCATCGGCTTTGTCACGGAATCTGAGGCTTTGACGACGGTTGCAGATGTCCTCGCTGCTGATGATATTTCCATCACCATCGATGGCAAAGCTGTTCGCGAGGTCCCAGGTCCAAAAGGTCTGCCCCTGGTGGGCAACTACTTTGAAGTGTACCCAGACCATCTTGGCAACCATCAGCGGCTATTCGAGAAATATGGTCCCTTCTTCAAGACAACAAACATGGGCAGCACCATCTATCACACAAATGACCCCAAACTAGCCAGTATCGTCTTTGGCGAGACTGACTTCTTCTCTAAGCGAATTATCGAAGGTCACCCTCTGTATCCTATCAAGAATAAGGAGGCTGGCGTTTTCCTTGGTGATACAGACACTGAAGAGTGGAAGGAGGTGCATAAGTTTCTGCCACCAGCTCTTGGCCCAAAAGCTGTGAGACACTATGCGCCAACTATGCAAAAGACCGTTGAGGATGCCTTTAGCGTTTTCGACGAGCTTGACGAGCGCGACGAAGCGTGGAACGTATATCCTTATATGCTCAAGCTTGGATCCCAGGCTGTCGGAAAGCTGGTGCTGGGAATGGATTTCCAGCACTTCACCTCTGTTGATGCACGACCACATGAAATGGTGTTGAGAATTGCGCAGTCGCTGGAGCTCAACAAGAAGATTACGTCCATGGGCAGCTGGTATCGAAACCTACCCTTTGGCGACCCTCAACGTCTGCGCGATGCCCGAACTCGTATGGAGGCTATGATGCAGGAATCTATCGCAAACGCTTCGAAGGGTGTTGGGGATTTGGAGCTTCCAGATGCTGCAGTCCAGGCCGAAAACATGGTCGACTACGTCCTTCGTGCTAGTGACAGCAAGGGAAACAAATTACCACGCGAGCGAATCATGGAACCACTTGTGGTTGCCACCGGCGCTGGCTTCACTACAACCAGCTCTCTCCTGTCGTGGCTATTGTACGGTCTGGTGGTATACCCTGGTATGCAAGAAAGACTCCTCCAAGAGTTGGTCGACAATGGTTTTGATCAAAACACGCAAATCACTGCCGACCTGACCAATAAGCTCACATTCCTCGACAAGTACATCAAGGAGACACAACGACGACACAACCCTTCATACCAACCTGCACGAACATCAGCAGTAGACATGATTCTCCCTGGTGGCTACAAGCTTCCCAAAGATTCCGTCGTCATTCCCGCTCTGCATCACATTCACAACAACACCAAGATTTGGGATAACCCCGCTCTATTCGATCCTGATCGATGGGACACTGATCGCGTCAAGAACCGACCCAACGCTTCATACATTCCGTTCGCCGCCGGACCCCGAATGTGTGTTGGTTTCAACTTTGCACTGCAGGAGGTCAAGGTGTTTTTGCCCAAGCTTGTGTACCGGTACAAGTTTAGCCTTGCGCAGGATGGACCTGTCGAGTATGATCCCATGTTTCAGTTGATTCGGCCGAATAATTTGTACGTGAGAGCGGAAAGGAGGATAAAGTGGCCATCAAAAAGTGATTAAGCGGAGTAGAAAGGTATAGACAAAAGCAGGTGTAATAACATATAATAGACAATATGTATTAACGATACAAAGTGGAGTGGGTGGGATCCTGGTGGGATCAACTTTTAGAATACAGTGGTTGAGTAGGGTTGATGAACGCGCTCATCCTCGAAGTGCCTTCAGGGCAGAGTCCATGGTTAGTAAGTCCTTTGGATTACCAGTCTCGATTATTCTCCCGTCTTTCATAACGACAGCAATATCAAAGTCGCCGACATGGTCAAGACGATGTGTAACCTCAATGACTGTTCGTCCCTGCATAACCTCTCTAATAATCTGGCGAACCTCTTTGTCCGTAGCGTTATCGACACTACTTGTTGGTTCATCAAGGAGAACAATCTTTGAATGGGAGAGCAAGGCTCTTGCTAGGCAGAATAGCTGACGCTGTCCAACTGAAAAGCCAAGCTCGCTCAAATCTGCATCGAGCCCTTCGCGTGCTTCAATGATCGGCCATAAGGTAGTCTTTTTCAATGCTTCAACGAGCATCTCGTCTGCTTGAACGAGTCCCTCTGGATCGAGATTCTCTCGTACTGTGCCGGATAGATTCACAGGGTCTTGGGGTATGGTTGTCATTTGCGATCGGATATGTTGACGTGGAATTGCTGCAAGGTCTTTGCCGTCGATGCGTATGCTTCCAGACTGTAGCTCGAGAAGACGAAGTATTGAAAGGACAAGAGATGATTTGCCGCTGAATTGTTAGTTGGTTCAATAGACGTGGAAATCCTTACCTTCCAGAGCGGCCACAGAGACAAACTTTCTGACCTGCCTCGATAACCAGAGACACATCGTGGAGGACAGGTTGCGAGTCGTCACTAAACTGTTAGTCAAGTCTCATTATGGTGAACCACTTACCTATATGAAGCTGTGATCCCATCAATCTCGATCCTCCCCTGGGGCCAATTCTCAGGCGTCTTTCTTTCGCCCTCCTTATTCTCGTCGGGGGTGCTCTTGATAAACGATTTCAATCTGGCAATGGCTCCAAGAGAAGTCTCTAGAGTTGTCCACTGGTTAATCACGTACGCCAGTGTGAGATTGAGACCAAGCAAATTGACCATGGCTAGTCCAATGGCACCCTCGCTTGTTGTTCCTGGAATTCGAAGGGCAACAACCACGAGCATTACGGCCATACCAGCAACAAATAGATCTAGGACGAGTTCGAGCCATCGCTGGATGCAGAACATAAGATAAAAAGGTTTCTGTGAGGTATTCAGTAGCTGAAAACTTTCATCCAGAAACTCTTTAGACCATCCAAATGAGCGGACAGTTGATAGTCCGGCGGTGATCTCGGTAAACTGTGTGTAAAGTGGCGTCTTCGCTTCGAGATCGAGGAGTCGCATCTGTCGTGAGGTGCGGAGATAATACTTTTGAATAAGATATAGAGCCAGAAAAGAAAGAGGAAGAAATGCTCCAAAGTAACTGGCTCCTGACGCCACGACTCCTGTTTGAACCAGGCCACGTAGGGTCACTGCGAGTGTTAGACAAGCATCATCAAGGGAGGATACATACAATCTAGTGTCAGGTAAAAGGCGAGAGGAAGAGACATGTCGATGAGAGTCATATCTTGGCTGAATCTACGCGGTTTAGCATGGTTCTCATAGTTCATTGTTGACATACCGGTTCAAGATGCTACCGCTTTCTGTGGTCGTGAAAAAGTGCAATGGCGCTCTGCAAAGTTAGATATGCTTTCGTAAGGACGATTTACGCACCGGCAGACAGCGTTCAGCAGCTGTTCGTGAAGGTTATTGGACGACTTTTCGACGCCAATAATAAGAAAGTAACTGAAAGTCAGCCAGGTTCACTTTTGGCCGACTCACTTACCCAATGTTCAACAGCACCAGAATCATGGAAGCCACAACAAGCCCTATATAGCCACCCGCGTACTTGGCATCTTTTGAGCCGTTGCCTTTTTCTGTCCAGATTCGTAGCCAGATTTCTGACCTATTAGTATTAAGATTTACCAGGATCGAGATACTCACGAGGCATGGCTTCGAGCACCGAGCTGACAACAGCAGTGGGAAAGACAATGCTGATCACTTTCCAGCCCATTGATCGAACATAAATCTTGTAGCAATCCGTATCGCCAGTCTTTCGTGCCAAGTCAATCTCTTTCTTTGGGGAAGCCCTGATAATGTCCTTCTGTTCGACTGCCGGGGCTTCTGTTGGCGTGATGGCGTTCAGGGTCCCCGTAGGTTCAAGCTCGGAGTATGTGACTTGATTGCGAGTGGTTTGACCGTCTTCAAGCATCGTGATAAAATCGGCAGACGGCAAAAAATGAACTAAAATGTCAGACACGCTTCTACAAGGGACTTGACTTACTGTTACTCGTAGACAGAATGACTGTACTCGTGCGGAGCAAACCGTTCGCTCCCAGCAGCCTGTGAAAGACTGTATCGGCGGTCGTCTTATCAAGACTACTGAAGACATCGTCAAGGACAACAAGTTTCTTTCTGGAATAAACAGCTCGAGCGAGTGCCTATAATGTTAGCGGGAACCGCCAATGTCGACCGTACTTACAACTCGCTGCTTTTGACCTCCGCTCAAAGCCACTCCGCCAGATCCGACAATGGTCTCTCGGCCTTGAGGCAATCTTGCTAGGTCCTCTTCCAGTGCACAAGAGTGAATTACCGTCGATAACCACTTTTCATCCTGCTGTGATTGCCCCAGAATGTTGTCTCGAATTGTGATGTTGCGAAGCCATGGAACTTGGTCGCAGTAACCCAGGGAGTCGACTGTCCTGACGGATCCGTCTTTCGGTATGATTTCTCGTATTATTGCCTTGAGGAGCGATGATTTGCCGCTTCCTACTCTTCCCACGACCATGTTGAGCGTCCCAGGTGAGATGCTCAGGTTGATATTGCTAAGCAGTGAATTGCCGTCGTCGGTTTGAAAGCTAGCGTTGTCAATACAGACGGCTAGATCATTCTCGGGAGTCTCTTTATCTTTGGCGGCCTGCTCGCTCAGCGACAGAAAAGCTTGTATTCTTCCGCAACCTCCAACAACTCCCGCAATCTGCATCAAGGATATCAGGATCATAACAAGTGGTTGGGTGACAAGGGAAATCAAGGACAACGACGTAAACGCTTCGGCAACGCTCAGTCCTTCGTCTGCTTTTGTCCAGTAAATAGCAGACACGATGACAACCACTGGTGTCACCTGGGAAGAAACCATTGCTGCTTTGTTAGCGGTTTCATGAAAAGAGGAAGTGACTTACCCAGAGCGTTGAAATGCACGAGCAACCATCGAAATCGTGCCGAAATTTTGAGCTCTTCAACTCTCAAACCCTGCACCAATTGACGAAAGAACTCTGTCAATCCCATCATTTTGATGCCTTTCATCTGGTTGAGCATGCGTGATGTTTCGCCCACACGCTTTTGAACAGCCGCGTTCCATTTCACAGTGGCTGGCTCCATACCTGGAGATATAATGCTACTCAAAATCGTTGTGACTTGGCTGTTAGCTTTGTTGACTTTGGGGCAGACTACTTACTAACTGTCGGAACCAGCACCAGCAAGCTAGGATTTCCAATTTGACGATAGAGCAGATAAATTCCCACGGGAAGCTCAAGCATGTTTGCCCACATATCATGAACTGAAGCCCCAGCTGCAACGATTGTTTCAACGTCGGCTGTCATGAGTGTGACAGGCGCAGAGTCTTTAACAGATGTCGTCTTGAGTTTGAGAGTCTTTTTGAAAATCAACGATACCAGTCCACCTCTATACATGGTGACTAGCTGAAAAGACATGTGTCTATGCCAGGCACCAGAGATAGCAAGGCCGAGGTAGACGAGAACGGTTGCCCCGATCAATCCGCTGGAGCTTTGGATAGACATATCCTTTCTGCCGACGAATAGAATTATCGATTGGATAAGAAAGGGCTGCGCAAAGTTGAAGCCACTGCGGAGGATGCGCGGAACGATTCCAGCTGCGAATTGCCATTTGTATGCGAGAAATGTACACTTTAAAAGGCTGTACTGGCCATTTTGGGGGTCTATAATTGTTGGTCGAAACGGGTCAACTTGCGACCTTGATTTCAGAGACATTGACCAGGGGGTATAGATAAATTTCAATGCTATAACTCACCTCGCTCCCATCGCTGTTCCAAGGGTGCGGATACATGATCCGTACCAAACTTTGAGTCGATCGTCTGCAGGTCCTCGGTTTCAAGAATGCTGCCATGTCCCTGGAGGAACAGCCCATTCAGCCACCAAAAGAAGCTTCTGTTGATGACGCCAGACGAGGTCTCGTGTACTTTTTCCTCCTCATTCTTCAAACTCTTGGGTATCTCTTCCAGAACCAGGAGTATGGCCTTGAGTGCAAATGAGGCAGTAAACACAGACGCGATCGCCCGCATGGACCGCAACCAAAAGGTTCTGACCAAAGCAATGTCGAGAATGGTTGTGATGATAAGGTATCCTCCGATCAACTTTGACGGTTTCTTGGAGTTTCTGTGTTCCATGTATGACAAAGCTGCAAGTGCCAATGATTCAACTAGTCCCAGGACAGGCTCTGCGATCGACGTCTTTGTGGAGTTTTTGCGACACCACAACACAACCAAAGCTATTTGAAGGCAAGCATAACTGGCAATCACGGCCTAATTCATTAGTGCAAGTAACAACTGGTGAAGGAGTCTTACCAGTTTGAGCCACAATACAGGCCCAAGTTTAGTGACCCTTTCATGATTCCAAAGGACAATCAGTCGAAGTGGTACAAGAACAATGAACAGACCAGTCGGCAGCAGAGACAATATGCTCTGCTCGAAAAGGATTGTAAAGTCAAAGACGCCTTGACGACGAGGCCCAAAATTGTCATCTGCATCCATTTTGTGTACTAAGCAGACTCAACCATCTTCCTCAAGTCGACTGCCCTGATTATATAGTTCCAATCTCAAGGTACGCACGGCGCTCCAAAGCACCCGAAAGGGTTTAGCGGGGGACGATCAGTTGCGACTCACCGGTGGGGTCATACGGAATACGCAAAGACATGAGACAAGATTCATGATTAGTACTTGGATGAGGTAACATTACTCTACCTATGTATATCATGGGATCCTGATAATTACCATATTCAATTGGGATTAAATTGATTCCGTCGCTGAGTGGCCATCTGGGAAGGTTCCACTCATTGAAGGCTATCAATTTGGTGACGATCATACAGATTTCACTATAAACAATCGGGACAATTACTTCAGTCAAGGTAAGGAGCTTGGAGATAATAAAATAATTTTAGACAGCTTATATCACAAGTTTACTCCATTAGTTAGAGCACTCTCACTCACAGTGTATCGCTGGTTCTTGAACCATCTGCCTTGCTCATCGCACTCATGATTATCCTTCCAAGCGCTGAACCCTGTACTACTTCCACATTTCATGATACAGACCATTGTTCATTATTCTGCAAACACAGGCAGAAACAAATGGGCAATTTATTATGACCACAACTGCGACACCGTTCGCTGACTCAATCTGTTTTTCCGTCACGATTCACTATCCAGCCCTACGATGACGGTGAACGGCTGAGCTTATCGATAACGTTCTGCTTCTCTACCTACGGATACGGAATCCCGCATCCCTGCTTACCTAGAGTAAGCACTAATCCTCAAAACAAGCCTAATAAGGCTCGTTAGCAAGGCCTTGAATCCGCCAAATCATCGACAAACAAGACTACTCAGTTCAGCTCTCAGCTCAGCCAGCCGGTCATGGCCAAATCCAGAACTGGTTCAGTGGCTCAGCGAGCTTGTGATGCTCAGCAACCCAAACAGTGCTGGTCATTCTCATCCTTCGACTCTAAACCCGACAATCTCAAGCAAAAAGAGGCGGGGAACGCCAGGCTGAAACCAAGCTACCCCCCCCCGTAAGGATGTCGTTAATAACAAGGGTCCCTAGTGTACATATTTGTTTAATGATCGCTCGGACTTGCGAGTGCGAGCCTGACGGTCTATTAACTAAAATTACTCTTCTCAGCCGCGAAAAGCCTTCGTCAACAATACATCCTAAACGCCAAAATGTCGGCCGTATCACCAGAGGCAAGCTCCTCAACCAAACTGGACGCTGTGTCGCCTCCGTCGTACACGGGCAATGAATCTCCCAGAGACGAAAAGATTGCCATTGAGCAAGTGTTCGGTTCAATTAACTGGCGCGACGCCGCTGACCGTTACAGACAGCGAAACATCAACGACGATAACCTCCCCGAAGTCGTGACCGAACCCGTCATGGAGAGTCCTCCTACGCAGACGAGTCCCGCGCCTGTGAGCGAGTATATCCCGACATCAACCGTTTCTCCTGCGCCCACAAGCATAATGAATTGGGGCGGGGCTCAGTCGCCGCCGATACTACAGCATCCTGCTCTCGCTCAACAAGGATACTCAGGCCATGACTCCATGGTCATCCCCATGCAACAGACACCTCCTGCTCAATACCCCATCGGACAAACCGTCACGCCTCTACATCTGCTCGCTGATCAGACCGACACCGTGGATTGTCCATTCTGCCAACGTCGAGCTGAGACAAAGGTCAAGAAGTCGGCGTCGTCAATGACACAGTGAGTCTTTCGTCTGCGCGTCAAACTTGTCTAACCATCGCAGCATCTACGCCACCGCGCTCTTCTTCACTACACTCTTCGGCGTCATCTTCCCGTACGCGTGCCACTGCGCGCCAAACGTCAGCCACTTCTGCAAAAACTGTGGACGAAAGGTGGCATTCAAGGAACGCGGAGGACAGATGGAGGCTTTAGGCACGCCCGACCACTTGAGGGAGGTTTCCAAGTATCCTGCCGCCCAGCCGAAGCAGAAATGATCTGCATTGAGGAGTAAGGCGTTGGGTCATGTACAAAGCGATAATATTTCTGTCTAATTTACTCCTGCTCCCGCTCTGGTTCGTCTTCAGCCAGCAGAGGCGCTCTCTCGGGAGTCTTGGTATCCTTCTTCATTCCATAAGACGCGACAGTGTAGATGCCGAAAATGCCCATCAATGTGCTGACGGCAAAGGCGATGATGCCTTTGGGTGTGAATCTATTTTTGTTAGATCGTGTATTAGCATGCTTAGGATGACTTACCCTTCAGGGAGACGTGGCGGAGGAACGTTTTCGCCAGAGAGATCGAGAAGATCGGTATTTCCAGCCGCGTTGCCGACGGTGGGAATATCGCCAGCCCTGCACGCATCCAGGTGATTCTGGGGCAGCTTCAATGAGGCCTGCAGCCCAAGGGGATCTTCAACGAATGTTGCGATCAATCCAGACGCGACGTGCCATTCGATGTGGCAGTGGAATAGCCAGACACCTAACAATTAGCTGCGCTCGGTACTCATACCGGGACACATACCTGGGTTATCCGCCTTGAATCGGAGGACCACATTTCCGTTGCCATTCACGACGACGGTGTCTCGTTTCATCGGGGTCTCTGAAAAGCTCTCTTCAGATCCATCAAAGTCACCGGCATCATCGTCACTGCGATGCAACACCTGGAAGTGATGACCGTGCAAATGGAATGGATGTCGTCCGTCGTCCCTGTTGTTCACAACCACCTGAACGATTTCGTCCTTTTTCAAAACAAAGCTGTGCGTATACGTTCCATAGATCTGCGGATTGGTCGCCTCCTTTCCACTCGTAAGAGCAGTGTAGAGCGTCGGCACCTTGGGAGCGCGGTACGTGATGTTGTTGAAGAAAGCGTAGTTGGCCCCATCGCGGAGGTTATCCATGACAACATTCAACTCGACGCTTCTGCTGGGCTCGGGCAGTCTGGCCATTTCATCATGCGGCACAAGGTCCATGTCGTCGTAAGGATCGAATTCATACACGACGGCTGGCTCGGGAAGAGACTTTTCTTGATCATATACAAGCCATCCTGTGACGTTCCAGTTGAGGTCATCGGGCAGTACGTCAAAGAGATCCTACATGGTCAGCTAAGTAAATCAAAGAGTGGCTGACTTACAGTATCCATGCTTGCAACGATGGGAAAGTTGGCTGAAGAATCCTCCTTTGTGGTAATCAAGACACTACATCGCTGACCAGCAGACAAGTAAACCATATTGGCTTCCGCTGGCTTTGTATATGAGCCATCCACTTCAACAATAGTCATGTTGTGTCCTTCGATCCAAAAGTACTGCCCAGCAAAGGCAGCAATATTGGCCAGTCGTAAAAAGTACGTCTTGCCAGGTTGAACTGCCACCTTGAGGTCTTGAGTCTCATTCATGAGAGCAGCTTGAGGCACAGGCTCTGCACCAGTCGGGTTTCCTTTTCTCAAAAACTCTGGAATCAACGTCTGCATCTGGTCGTGATACCAGTCTGAAATAGTCATGATGATCTCTTCGTCATATTGTCCTTTGAAAGGTGACTCTGGGTCATGGATGATGAAAGGACCACGAAGACCATCTGGGTACTGACTTTCGGTGTGAGAGTGATACCAGTATGTGCCAGGTTGAGTGACCTACAAGTTACAACGTCAGCCAGATCCTCAGATCGCGAAATGCACGTACCGTAAAGTTGTAGAGGAACGACTCGCCCGGCTGAATAGGACACTGAGTAACCTGCGAGGGACCATCCATGTGATTTGAGCCATTCATAAAAAGTCCATGGAAATGCAACGACGTCGACTGATTTCCCAGGTTATTCCGCGCGTTCACCAAAACCGTATCTCCAACATCAGCCTCAATCCGTGGAATCGGCCACCGTCCGTTGATGCCGATGGTAGGCCTCTCAAAGGCGCCATCGGGATTCGCTCTGACCCATTCAATAGCAAAGTCATAAGACACGGTGGCCGCCAAAGCCGCCGGCGTCAAAGCTACTGCCCATCCGATTCTCATGGTGTTGACTGAGCAGAGCAGAGCAGAGCAAAATCGGATAAAGCGTGGAGACAGGGATCTTATCAATCAGATAATCCGACGTCGGACGGACTTTTCCCTAAAACTCACTCACCGATCGCTTCTTCCCGCCGACAGAATTTTCCCAAGTGACAGCTGATCCATGCCCGACAGAGCCGTGATTCGGCGTTTTGCTCAAACTAAGTGGGCATCGTGTGACCCTTAGTCCAAACCCGGCCGAGGCAATTTCGAGGCTAAAGCTTGGCGTGCGGTTGTCGGAAGCATTTTTGCTGATAGCTCTGGTTATCTGATCTTTGCTCAACTTATCGTGAACATTCATCGCCAAAAATGCTCGACCTATTCTCGGTGCCCGTGTTTGTCGTCGTCTTTCGAGAGACCCTCGAGACCGCCATCATCGTCTCGGTTCTGCTCGCTTTTCTCAAGCAGACCCTTGATGGCTCCCAGCGCGATGCTACCCTCTACAGGACACTGCGCACACAGGTGAGTTTGTTGTCTTTGCGTCGAATACCGCTAATTGTCAGGTCTGGCTTGGAACTGCCACCGGTTTCGCCCTCTGCCTCATCGGCTCTGGTGTGATCATCGGCATCTTTTACATCCTGGGCAACGACACCTGGGCGGACCATGAGTACTACTACGAAGGCGTCTTTTCGCTCATCTCGGCCATCATCATCACCATCATGGGCGGTGCTCTACTGCGCGTGGGGAAGATGGAGGATAAATGGCGGGCGAAACTGGCTAAGGCGATTGAAGCCCCAGTGACTGCCCATGGAAAGCGGGCGTGGCTGGTCAATTTCTTTGAGAAGTATGCCATGTTTGCTCTGCCTTTCATCACGGTCCTTCGTGAGGGTATCGAGGGAATTGTATTCGTTGCGGGCGTGTCTTTTTCTGCGCCCGCTTCTGCCGTGCCTCTTCCAGTTATCCTGGGGCTGTTTCTGGGCGGACTGGTAGGATATGCTCTCTACCGGTAAGTCCAACGATCAATTGGTGAATGTATCTAATAATCGCAGTGGCGGTTCATCGGCAAAGCTGCAGTATTTCCTCGTAGCTTCGACATGTCTCCTGTACCTCGTTGCCGCAGGTCTCTTCTCCCGCGCCATCTGGCTCTTCGAGCAGCAGCAATGGAACAAGGTTGTCGGCGGTGATGCTGCGGAACTCGGAGATGGTCCTGGATCATACGACATTGATCGAAGCATCTGGCATGTCAATGTAAGTCTCGGCTACGCCCTTCACCATGACCAGGCTGACAATTCAGTGCTGCAACCCTCAGCTCAACGGCGGAGGAGGTTGGGCCATCTTGAATGCTGTTGTTGGATGGAACAACTCGGCCACGTATGGATCTGTCCTCGCCTACAACTTGTACTGGGCGTTTGTCATTGCCCAGTTTTCTGCCATGGCATACAAGGAGGATCACGGTCACTGGCCATTGATCAAGGCCAAAGAGGAACATGCCAGAACAGATTAAACGGGTACATTATGGTGGTCAAGCCAGATACAGTAGATACCATTATCAATCGTGTTCGCTTCATGCACTCGCGTAGTCTACATGCACGCTACATTCATCACACGCCTAATCCTCCGCTCTCGGCTTCTTGCGAGGTCGTCCAGGTCCTCGCGTGCTCTTGCGCTTCTCGGCCGACGCACCGCTAGCCAACTCCCTGGCCTCAAACTTCTCCAGCTCGCCTGGGGCAATCGTGCGCAGCTTAGACTCGTGCTCCCAGGTGGACTCAGTACGGCGGTAGCCAACCCACTGAACCTGATACATGTACTGGGCACCCTTGGACTTTCCGGGGAGCGTGGTGCGCTTGAGAATCTTGAAGACGTGGTAGATGTCAAGGTTGGTGGCAGCCTCGCGACCGCCAAGATTCTCCCAGTACTTGAAGACGAGGGTTGGCACCTGTTCTTGTAGACTCCATTCTGATTCCCAGGTTGATTCGCCACCCTCCCACTTGACGTTGATTTCGACGGTCGAGTTATCGCTATCAACGCGATGACCGATGAACTCGTCAATCGCAACGTCTTCTCTGAAGCCGGGGTTGATCTTTTCCGGCGCGTCTCCATTCGGCTGCGCTGTCTCGCCGTTTTGCCCGGGGCTCTGGTTCTCAATGCGTTCTGCAAGAATATCGGAAGTAACGGGTTCGCGCTTTTCTTTGGCGGGAGTGTCTGTCTTGGGAGTGCTGACTTTGGGAGTTCCTCGAGGAGTGCCAGTTCTGGGCGTTCCAACTCGAGGAGTTCCAGTACGAGGAGTCCCGGCGCGAGGAGTGCCAGACCTCAGAGCTGGAGAGGCCTTGATGCCATCGGGCTTTTCGCGACTGGGCAAGCCATCGTCCTTGGAAGGTGTATCTGAAGTCATTGCGTTTCTGGATCTCAAAGGCGAAGCTGGAAAGTCGTAAGGGTCTGGTCAGTCAGCGCATGCGACGGGTTGCGATAAACATCAAAGATACCTTTGCTTGGCGAAACCATGACGATCAAGCGAGAACCACGATAGTCGCCGATTGACTTTGTCTTGATTCAGTCGTTGCACTATTGCGTCACTGTAGATGCCGGTCGCAAGTTGAGCGCGGGCGCGTTGACCAGCAACGCGTTGGGATATGGGGCTGTGGCGCCACAATCAGCCACGCCGCCAGCTGACTCTGACCCTGACTATGACTGCAGCGGATGCCTTGGCTTTGTATTTACTGCTTGATATGCTCGTATATGCAGTGTGCTGGGCCCATTGAATCTGTTTTTTTGAGTCAATGAGTCGTCGCTTTGTCTATCATGAGCTACCTCTCATGAGCACCGACATGACGAATCAGGGTCCGTCTCCTATGGATGGACCTGTAAACAGATCAGTATCAGGCCATTGTTTTGTATGCGTCAATCTAGAGCATTTTGATCACGATGGATAGTATCAATGGTCGTTTATGTTATAGTTCGGAGTCAATGGTTGGTATTGTGTGGTTTACAAGATGGGAAACGGTGACTGTACCAACGCCTAGCTTCGTCTGAAGTCGGGACACAAAGACAAAGGCTTCGACATGATATGCGACTCTCCAACTAAACGTCTCTGAGATTCGAAATACCAAAATGTAATGCGGAGTCAAGTGCCATCGCGTTGCTCAACAAATGGTACACATCTATCTCAGCATTGATATACCTTCCAGTGCTCATGGATCAGTCAATGTGAGTGTCGAATCGTACCATATCTTCGTTACGTATTTTGCCCTTTAAAATTCTTCGGAGCGAACATACTCTAAAAACTGGGAAGTATTTGTGTGGATTCTGGCGCGTCGTTAAAAGCGATGGATCTCTCACACGTAGGTCTATCACTGTGATGAGTCTCTGTCGCTGAATCTTAGCCAAGAGTGAGTAACCTCACTCCAGATAACGTTACCCCAACGCTCCAAAGGCTCGATAAACTGATCAATCAAAGGATGTTTTAAATTCTTGGGGGGTCAGCTCTGGATCTTGGCGAAAGGGAATGCAAGGTCATGGCGGAGTTTCTGTGCCGCAGTATCTTTTCTATCTTGTTTAATGTCAAACAATACATTTGTCAACAACCTTGTACATCGATTTTGGCAAAAGTTGCCTAGAATCTAACCTTCCTGAAGGCATCGGCATATCAGGGTGGGATCAAGCTCCTAAGTTGATTTTGGATTCCATCAACCTTGCAGTTGACCTCTAGGCTCCAGAGGCTGGATATAGCCTTTCTAAATGTATTCAATGGGAGACACCTCAAGCTTACGATGCGGAAACAATACTAATACGTTCAGGCTACAGTTGAGGTGATAGTCAGTTACCTGAGCCAATGTATCCATTTGGAAGGGTCGGAAAGGAAAAAGATACACCGTTTTGGTCTACTAGTCAACTTCAAGGCCATTCTACAGTACCTGTTAAGAATCGATTATATCCATATGTAGCTGAGACTAGACCATTCAGTCAAACATACCTTTCATGATCGATGCATGGATATATATGGATCGTGTTGAAATGTCGGGGCTAGCCTACTACGCCAAATTGTAGAGGCGGGTAGATACGGTCTTTGCTATGAATCATGTCTGATTGAAAATAAAATAGTTTTGCTTAGGTATTTCTACTGCCGAACTGTAGAGAACTTTATATGACACTAGACCTTTCAATCGCGACACCTGACTTCTATCTAGAACCACTTAAAAACTATAAATCTATAATTAAAGCACCAAGAAACAAGTAATTGCTACATCACAGCAAATATGGTTGGCTTTAGGGTAATCACGGGTGTCGAATGTTCGGTCAGCCGGGCTTACCGAACCCGCAAGCACTCAGCGAAGGAAAAACGGGGAGAAAAAGGAAAAGAAAAAAAAAATCTGCTCCTGGCAAATGACACCTTTGGACGCCGTCAGCTCTAGCAGCCGGTAGATCATGCTAGGGGCGGATGGGCGCCAGTCAAAGCTAACGCCACACATGTCAATTGCACAGTAGCGCCGAGCTCTGGTCTTGATCAAATGGATTCTTGTGAATTGTAAATATTTGTATCTCGAGCATAATGATTGAGGCTTCACATGTTGATCTCCAGCGTCATCAGCGAAGGTCATCGCCTACTACAGCGATGGCTCTATCCGGTGGCTGAATTGCAAAGTGATCACCTCCATGATCTGAGCCCAGCTCACCTTGGCACACAGCAATCACGGGCTTGAATGGCCAGAATAGGCAGCCAATATTGACATCTTCAACACCACATCCTTCACGCCTTGGCCGAGAGAAAGCGGCGTGAAGCGGAGGCAGATTTTACAAATTTAAGTGACAGAGGGATCGCTAGGGGCTGGCTTGGCTTGGGCACGTCATCGGCTTGCACCCAACAACGAGTTAGCCTCGACACAAGCAGACCAATAGCTCGAGAATACGTGCAAGGCCTAGCAGATCTAGCACTGGGCAGTGTCTTGAACTTTTGTTAATCACTAGGTGTGAAGAGGCAGGTGAGCTTACGGACAAGACTTAGCTGTGACTATTGACGTGGTCTGAGGCGACCAAAAGGTGAATCTTTACACGCTCTGTGGAATTCTCACGCGTGGCAACATAAACTCATGCAGGGATGTTCGGGGAGTACGGCCTTATGAACAGGGACAACTGCCGCATCGAGTGTGGTTGAGCTTGCTGACTTAGCTGTTGGAGCACCTCGTTTGTTCATCACGCAACGGCGTCTCCAGATCGATCGAGCAAAGTAATACCTCGGGTTACAGTCTTGGTTCAGGCGACGGTAGGTTCCGGCGTGGGGTTTTAACTGTCATGATCACAAGCATGGAACATGGAGGAGAGCATCTCGGTCCCGAACTTACGGTCCAAGCACTTGGTCCAAGTCTAACCCGGGCATCCGATCTCGTATGCTCGAAGCTGAAAGGATCCACGGGGAGATGGACGGGGACGGGGAGCTTCGAGACGCAGCCAAGACATCCACTGCCAGAAATGGAAGGTAGTTAAAACCAGGGACACAGTCGAAATGAGCCTCAAGAAAGCTCGTGAGTGAAGTTGAATATAGCATACTGTAGCTCGGAGCCCACGAGGTCGGGTCCCCTATGCAGCCGGCCGTCGCCCGGGGGGACTTGAGACATCCATGTCGTTGAATGTCCAGGGTGGATAAACTCTGCACTTCCCACGCATGTAATTGGCTCTGTAGAAATAAGCGTGCGATCACCTCAGATCGCGTCATCGCCCTAGTCAGTTCAAACCGCCCCAAAAAGGGTTCGAGTTTCAAGAACCTGAGATTTTCATGACACATTAGCTGCCCACCAAGCGCGTGTTGCAAGCAGTTGTCGATGTGAACCCCCAAAGAGTATCAAAAGGTCTACAGGGGGAGGACGCGTTAATGGCACCCCGTCTAATGGATCGTCGCCTATTCGCTGGCTACCCAAAATGGCACGATTTAGGTGTGTTCCTAGGCCCGAGCCGTTGCTCCAATACCTAGTTCTGGCGTCTTTCTAGACTTTCTTGGCCCCGAGCGTTCAAGAGGCTCCGCCGGTAGCTGTGGGTACTCGTTTTGCCTTCCCACGGGGACGGACGGGGACGGGGGACGGGGACCTGGACTCATGAGGGTCAAGCTTTCCTGGTATTAAAGGTCACGGCTCCCCCTTCTCATCATGGCTCATCAGTCGAGTACTCTGGGTTTTGCATCTTCACACTGCCAGTGTCTCAGCAGTCTTACTCGTCATCATGAGCAACGACGATCTCAAGGGCCATCCCCCCAGGACTAACAACACTCACTTTGTTGATACCGACAGTGAAGAGGGTATGTCTCTACGACGCTTGGCACGCCAACTGCTAACATGACCAGGTCGCCTTCAACATGCCGCCGACAACAAGCGCCAGATTGGTGTGCTGAGCGCGTCCATGCTCATCTTCAACCGTGTCATCGGTACCGGTATCTTTGCGACTCCTGGCTCGATCCTCGCCCTCTCTGGAAGTCCCGGTCTCGCCCTGATGATCTGGGTCGCTGGTTCCATCATCGCCGCTGCCGGTACCGCTGTCTACCTCGAATGGGGAACCGGTATCCCCAAGAACGGTGGTGAGAAGAACTACCTTGAGTTCATCTACCGCAAGCCCAAGTTCCTCGTCACCGGTGTCTATGCTTCCTACATCATCCTCATGGGTTGGGCCTCCGGCAACTCGGTCGTCTTCGGCGAGTACATCCTCCACGCTGCCAACAAGGAGGTCGACCGCTGGAACCAGCGAGGTATTGGTCTGGCTTGCATCACTACTGCGTTCATCATCCACGGCTGCGCTCTCAAGTGGGGTCTTCGTCTGCAGAACGCCCTTGGAATAATCAAGCTCGTCATCATCCTCATCATGGTCATCTGCGGTTTCGTCGCGCTCGGTGGCCACCTCAAGATTGACGAGAAGCCCGACAACCTCAGCCACGCCTTTAGGGGCACCACCGGCAGCGCCTACGGTGTGGTGACTGCGCTGTACAATGTCATCTGGAGTTATATCGGTTACAGCAACGCCAATTACGCCCTCAGCGAGACCCGCAACCCTGTGCGCACTCTCAAGATTGCCGCTCCTACTGCCATCATCTCCGTCTCTATCCTTTACATCCTCGTCAACATTGCCTACTTTGCTGCCGTTCCCAAGGCTGAGATTATCGCTTCCGAGCGTCTGGTCGCTGCCTCTCTCTTCCGCAATGTTATGGGACCTGATGCCGAGCGTGCCTTGTCCGTCTTTGTTGCCCTGTCTGCTTTCGGCAACGTCCTCAGTGTCATTTTCTCCCAGGGCCGTCTCGTCCAGGAGCTTGGCCGTGAGGGTATCCTGCCTTTCTCCCGTCTCTGGGCCAGCAACCGACCCTTCAACGCCCCTCTGGCTGGCCTCTTTGAGCACTGGGTCATTTGCGTCATCGTCATTCTCGCTCCTCCTCCCGGTGATGCCTACAACTTCATTATCAAGTATGTATCAGTCTCCCCAATTGTGTGTCACCTCACTAACCATTTAGCCTCATTTCTTACCCCCTCGCCATCGTTAACACCTTTGTCGCTGGTGGTCTTGTCCACTTGTACCTCAACCGCTCCAAGTACAACTGGCACCCTCCGATCAATGCCACTCTGCCCGTCACCGTCTTCTTCATGCTCAGCAACATGTACCTGGTGATTGCTCCTTTCATCGCTCCCGATGACCCTAGCCAGAACCAGTACAAGAGCATGCCTTATTATATCCACTGTGTTGTCGGTATTGGTATCCTGGTCGCTGGCGGTGTCTACTGGCTCATCTGGGCTATCATCCTCCCCAAGATTGGTGGTTACAAGCTTGTTCGCGAAGTTCATGTTGATGAGATCGACGGCTGGGAGTCCAACCGCTTCCGCCGTGTGCCCAACAACTAAACGGTGGTCATGTTTGAGTTCGTCAGCGTCGTTAGACTATAGATTATACCTAATACATTTACTGCTTGGATCAATAAACTCCACTTGTTAGAATTGATCATCTTTACTGTGGTCCACTCATACCCGTGAGCGATCGAATGCTTGTGCCGTTAAGCTACGAGTGATGACTAAAAGGATCCGAATTTAATTGATACGTAGCGACGCAATAGAGCCTTTTGTTCCAGGTCCAGCTGAAGTTTTGTGACGACTGCGTCAGTTGATGTAATGTCTTTCGTATGATTTCACTTACCCTATTCTCGGTTCTAGACGCTTCGGATCAAAAATACTCCGTAGCGGTCTTCGCTCCCATTCAATCACAGAATCGCAGGATCAAACATCGAAACTCAGCCGCGGCCTCAACCGACGGAGAATACTATCCACTGACAGCTTCTGCAGCTTTCATAGCTTCCACAGCTTCCGCCAATTCAGGGTCCGACATGGCCGAGCGGGTCGGTGCCAGTTCTCCCGCCGAAAATGACGTCCTCACGGCTCTACTTTTGCTGCCGATGGCCGCCGACTCGGAGCTACAATTGCACCCGAATCTCTCTTTAAACTATCAAGAGCTGTCCTTCAAGAACCTCACAAACTACAGACCACAGCAATCATGTCGAGGATACTACGGATTCAAAGAGCGCGACCTCTGACCTGGGGAAGCAGCTTCACAGCTCGAACACCGCGACAGTTCAGCACAACAAGAGCAGCCTTGTCGGTGCGGGGACAGTCCAAGCTGTTCAAGGATGCCGATGCAGCGGTCGCAGACGTCAAGAGTGGCTCTACTCTTTTGAGCTCTGGATTTGGTCTTTGTGGTGTGGCAGATACATTGATCGGAGCTCTTAACCGACGAGGTCGCGATTCTCTCAATTCCCTGACTGCCGTATCGAACAATGCCGGAGTTGAAGGAAAGGGTGGTTTGGCGGTGCTCACAAGCGCCGGCCAGGTCGATCGTTTGATCCTGTCATATCTCGGAAACAACAAAGTACTAGAAAAGAAGTACTTGACAGGCGAGTTGGCCATTGAGCTTTGTCCGCAAGGCACACTGGCTGAGCGCATTCGGGCTGGTGGCGCAGGCATTCCCGCATTCTTTACACCAACAGCAGCTCGTACGTATCTCGCCGATTGACTGAACGAAGCTAACAGAACAGACACTCTTCTGCAAGATGGCGAGATTCCAGTACGATTGGACAAGTCGGGCGCTGTGGTCGAGAAGGGCCGAAAGAGGGAAACGCGCGAGTTTGGTGGACGGACATTCCTCATGGAAACAGCGCTTGAAGGCGACGTTGCGATCCTGAGGGCTTGGAAGGTCGACAAGGACGGCAACTGTGTATTTCGGTAAGTCTGGCGCTTCAGTTGCATTCTCCGCTAACAGGCCAGGTATGCGACAAAAGCTTTTGGTCCCCTCATGGCCAAGGCTGCAAAGCTCACCATCGTCGAGGCCGAAAACATTGTCGAAGTTGGCGAGATCGACCCCAACGACGTTGACCTCCCCGGAATCTTTGTCGATCGAATCGTCCCATCCACCGCGGAGAAGAATATCGAGGTGCTCAAGCTGAGAGAGGAGGGTGAGGGTGGTCCTCCCAAGGCTTCCAACGAAGCTCAAGAGCGACGCAACCGTATCGCGAGACGAGCGTCCAAAGAGTTAAAGGCGGGATACTATGTGAATCTTGGAGTTGGAATTCCGACGCTGGCTGTTTCTTTCCTACCTGCCGACTCGACCGTGCACATCCAGTCAGAGAACGGCATCCTCGGAATGGGTGCCTATCCCACCAAGGATGAAGTTGATGCGTACGTCGTCTGTGCCTCTTTGCGACTCGACTAACAAGTTAGTGACATCATCAATGCTGGCAAGGAGACAGTGACCCTTGTCCCCGGTGCATCCGTCTTTGACTCAGCCGAATCTTTTGGCATGATCCGCGGCGGACACGTAGACGTATCAATTCTTGGTGTAAGTTGCGCGATTCTTTCTCATGTCACTGCTGACAGCTCCAGGCCCTTCAAGTCAGCGCCGTCGGCGACTTGGCCAACTACATGATCCCCGGAAAGGTCTTTAAGGGTATGGGAGGTGCCATGGATCTGGTAGCCAACCCCGACAACACCAAGATTGTGGTCGCGACCGAGCACTGCGCCAAGGATGGCTCATCAAAGATCTTGCAGCAATGCACGCTGCCTCTGACGGGCGCACGCGTAGTGAGCACCATCATTACCGATCTTGTAAGTTCCCTGTCGTTTTTGTGTGTCCAAGCTAACCATGCAGTGCGTGTTTGAGGTAGATAGAGAGCAGGGGACGCTGACGCTGACGGAGCTTGCGCCGGGTGTAAGTGTCGAAGAGGTTAGACGCAAGACGGATGCCGACTTTGTAGAAGCGGCCGAGTTGAAGCAGATGGAGTGATACCAATAGAACCTTTGCATGATTCCCAAGAACTTTTGCCCACCTGAATTCGCCATAGAATCCTAGCCTCTGGTGTCGGCTTGGCACACCACTACCTACAGTAGGTACTGGTCACACAGCCCTGCCCCCGCAGTGGGGGATGCTGAGATAGAGTTACACACCTTAATTAAGGTACAAATTAAGGTACAGTAAGGAGTACCGCGGATCGACAGGGCAATCAGACCGTTGCGTTGCGCCATTGCACATGGTTATAGCGAATGGTGATCACTCAGGGCACCAGAACCGATGAGGAAGGTCGATGATCTAAAGGCTCGGCACGGTACGACCGGTAATGATCGTCTAAACGGTGCCCAAAAGTTCCAGCCGGAGGCGATCGTGTTGGTAATTTATATAGCATGCGAGCTGCACTTCTCACTTGAATCACCAACTCACTCGTTCGCCATGAGATACTCTGTTGTTTCGCTTCTCACCCTCGCCTTGGGCGCCATCGCGGTTCCCAAGACCGAGGTCAAGTCCTACGATGGCTACAAGGTCTTTCGGGTAAACACCCACGGCAAGTCAGAAGTTGAAGACAAGCTGTCGGCTGTTACCTACGATGAGTGGGAGCACGGTCACCAGCACGTCGACATTGTCGTTGCTCCCGGTGATGTGGATGCCTTTGAGGGTCTCAAGCTCGACTACACCACCCTGCACGAGGACCTAGGCACCTCCATCACCGGCGAGAGTGTCTCCCGCAAGAAGTGGAAGCGTCAGGCTGATGATGATTCTTGGTTTGACGAGTTCCACAACTACGAGGATCACATTGACTACTTCCGCGATCTGCACGCGCAATTCCCCAACAACTCCAAGCTTATTTCCTCGGGCAAATCTTACCAGAAGCGCAACATTTATGGTCTTCACCTCTGGGGTGAGGACGGTCCTGGAAAGCCTGCTGTGCTCTACCACGGAACTGTCCACGCGCGCGAATGGATCGTCGGACCTGTAAGTTTCGACGTCGGTGTGGCAATCTATCGCTGACCATTAGACCGTCGAATACATCACCCTCCAGCTTGTCAAGGGCTACAAGAACGGAGACGCGGATGTCCAGTCGTACTTGAACAAAAACGACTTTTACATCTTTCCTTTCGTCAACCCTGATGGCTTTGTAAGTCTCCCTATCGTGCTGGCATTCTAAGCTAATTGTCAGGTCTACTCCACCACCACCGACCGACTCTGGCGAAAGAATCGTCAGCCTCCTCCCGCTAATGCTCCCAACAACTCATGCGTTGGCCGTGATATTAACCGTAACTGGGAGTTTGGTTGGGACTCGAACAAGCGGGGTGCTTCCACCGACCCTTGCTCTCAGATCTACCGTGGCGAGAAGCCATCCGACTCTCCTGAGAACCAAGGACTCGACAAGTTTGTTCGCCAGCTCCGTGATACTGTCGGTATATCCCTCTACATTGACTTCCACTCATACGGCCAATACCTTCTGTCCCCGTTCGGTTACAAGGAGACCCTCTACGCTCCTGAGCTTGGAAAATGGACCAAGGCCGCTGCGCTCGTCAGCGAGGCGATTCGCGATAGCTCCAAAGACCGAACCACTTACACCTTCGGACCCAGTGGAGCCGTCTTGTACGTCGCTACAGGCGCAGCTCCCGACCACGTCTACAGCGTTGGTGGTGCCAATTTCTCCTACACCATTGAGCTGCGAGATACCGGCGAGAACGGCTTTGTTCTTCCCCCCGAGGAGATCCGCCCCAACGCTGAGGAGCAGTGGGCTGGTCAAAAGGTGCTCCTCTCCCTTCTGGATGAGGTCTTCTTTGATGGCCAGGGTGCTGCTCTCTATCAGGCGCAGTCTTAAATTCGCTTCTTGTATATACTTAGATGAAGATTTTAGAGTTGAGTTGTGTAATTAAGTCTAAAAATTTATGGCGACTTATCCTTGTACTTTGCAAAGTCATATAGAGTTTGTACAAGGTTTTGTAACATCTCACAAAGTTTATTATAAAGTTCTATAATCCTAGGAACAATAGGCACGCGCGTCTGGCCACACCGTAGGACCCGGCTTGGCAGCATCGCCAGCGAATTGGGCCACAGGACCACACCGCGCACCAGCATCCAGATCATCTGCGCTTCTAGATCTCCAGTGCTCCAACAGCTCCCAAGATCCCTCCACCAACACAGGGGCCACAGACCGGTCCGGGAAAGAACACCAAGCGCAAGCGTAAGAGCCCAGATCAGATCGGCCCAAAGACCAAAGTGAGGAACTCAGTGCCAAAGAAGAATGTTGTATTCGAAGTCCCCGATGACTCGTCTGAGCTAAGCGACCCTGGCACCCAGACAACCGATCACAATACTGTACAGGAGACCTCCGATGACGAGCTTGCCGATGACGAGCGCCACGATCTAGTAGACCACTCCGACGACGAGGTGCTTCTGATCTGCCTAACAAAGACAGTCCTATATCGACCGATCAAGCCAAACGGGATAACGTGGAAGTATCGCCACGAAGCTGAACAGTATGACCTCAAGAAAGTAGACGCACAAGTGAGAGAGAACCGCGCATATATCTGACCGAAACCGAATACCAAAACAAGTTATACCTTTAATAAATTAAAGAATTATAGAAAGTTGTTAAAAGATTTTCTAAAATGCTATATAATAACTCTAAAGCTTTCAATAAAATATTATGTAATTATTATATAATTATAATAAATAGTACAAGTTACTTTAGTTTATTGCGATTATAACTAAATAGTCTAATTCTATAGCTTTGCAAACCGCTACTCACAGCTTCGACTCTCTGCCCGGTGCAAAGCTGCTTCCGCCGATGGCCTCTACAATCTTGTCTACCGTGTTCAGGATCCAGTGGCCACCTTCGTCGCTGGCCAAGTACTTGGCAGACTCCTCATTTTCTCCATCCGGATCATTCTTGTAGGTTCCGTCCTCAAGCGCCTTTCGCAGACCAAAGACATGCGACAACACCTGAGGGCCAACACCAGTCTGCGCTCTTAAACAAGAGATGGCGATCATGGAGGTATGGATTCGTCCGAGGCTCGCCAGGGTATCGCGCTCGGCAGCGGGAGGATCGGATAGAAGGGCGGAGTAGTGACTGCTGAGGATATAGACGGGAAGATCGGGATGCGCAAGCGCAAGCTTCTCAAAGAGTTTGTCTTCGTATGGTCTGTAGATTGAATCCCACAGGCCTCGACCGCGCGCCAAAGCCTCGTCAATGTTTTGCGATGTCGGTTGCCGGCTCGGCTTTGTGCTAAGCTTGGAAGTCACCTCCTCGGGGAGCGACGCATGGAACGCGTTGAGGGAATTGATGGTTCGAGGAATGCCGTTGAAGCTGATGCACTTGAGGCCAACCTCACGAATGAACTCGGCATTCTGGACGGCTGAGTTGGGCTGCTTGGACGACGCGACGCTGTGAAGAACGGGGAGAGAGTCGGGAGAGTTGAGAGTAAAGGTAGCGGCGGCCTGCAATTGTTAGCAACGCACATCACCATTGGGAATAACATACCGAAACGGTCAACCAGGACTTTGGGCCGAGGTTCCTGATGGCAGCATCATTCGCGATGGCCTCGTACAGCTCCTGGGCCTGTTGCGGCGCGGGACGAGGTCCAGGACGCGCAAAAGGCGCATTGATAAGAGCTTTCAGCGGTGCAGATAGCTTAGACATGTCGGGCGATTTCTCGTTGTTGTTGGACATTGTTCAAGCCGACGAGGGACGCGGTTTTGTGACAATGACGATCATGTTCGGAGCCAAAGTTGCGGCCGAGCGGGACGACCCCACATTCCGGGGTCCAAAACGGCCGGAGCTAGATTTGGGATCCGACGACCGGAGCAAGTGTACAAAACAAAGAGGCAAGCAGAAGTGCGGATAGATTTGTGGGCAAGCCAAGTTTATTACAATGAGTTCAGACAAGAAAGTTAAGGAGCCTTTTTGGCTTGGGTATGTTTGCCCGGGTCACGTTTACCTTTATGGAAACAACTAACAATCCATAGCGGTGCAGCGGCCTGCATGGCTGTTTGCTTCAGTATGTATCTATCAACCTACCTAACAAGAGCTCTGCTAACTTGAAAAGCACATCCTTTGGATCAAACAAAATATCGTATGCAGGTGTTGAAATCCAACGCCTCCATGCTTAATGTTTTATATCGGTTTGCTGCACGAGATGGTAAGTTGCCCTCGAATGTCATGACTGTAGCTAATTGTCAGGCATCCCTTCTCTTTGGACTGGCTTATCCGCTTCCATTCCTCGCCAAGGAACATACTCAACCGCTCGCTTCGGCTTCCATACATACTTTTCCGACAAACTTAGAAATTATACGGGCAGCAAGATCTCAGTCACGCAGAATATTGCTTGTGCAGGCGTTGCTGGTGGTGTTGCTGGCTTAGTTGGCAATCCGGCAGAGGTTGTCCTTGTGCGAATGTGTGCAGATGGTGCAAAGGCGCCTGCGCAGCAGTTTGGATACTCCCACGCCTTTGATGCTTTGGCGAGGGTGTACAGCGAAGAGGGAATTAGGGCGTTCTGGAAGGGCCTTGCACCTAACATTGCGAGGAGTGCTTTGATGAGTGAGTATTCATTAATCATGATTATAAGCGAACCCAGCTAATAGTAATAGATGTCTCACAGATTGCTACGTTAGTACTCCTTAGATTCACGTCACCACTTGACTAACAATCCAGATACGCCTCTGCTAAACAATATCTTCTTGACATTGGCTTTGGAGACGACACAAAAACACATGCCATGTCCTCCTTGGCTGCTGGAACCATGGCTACTACAATTTGTGCCCCGGCAGACGTCCTCAAGAGCCGAATGCAAGCAAGTGCTGGAAAAGAAGGGTTAGCTCAAGTTCTAGGCACCGGCCTTCGAGAGGAGGGCCCTCGATTTCTCATGAGAGGCTGGACGCCTGCTTGGTTGAGACTTACGTATGTGCGCCGTTCTTATTCGTGACCCAGCTGACTTTGCAGACCGCACACCGTTTTGACCTTTGTATTTATGGAAAAGCTTCGACAGCTTACGTCGTTTGACTGGCTGGGCGCTGGGATTCCTTCAACTGAGCAGGAGACACTTCGTTGATTTATGCACGCGAGCAGATAACTATATACCAACTTCAGGCCAATAAAGCCATTCGAAATTTGTCATGTCGTCCCAAGATAATCCACCAAATGAAGGCTCGAAATCATTGCCTGGCTGGTTGAGAGCTTGCACGATTTGATCGTCTGACATGGCTGAGAACTGTAGAGGCTCTGGCCATAGCGGTTGCTGACCTAAAAAGCTGGGAGTCGTAATGGGTGCCTCGTTGACGATTGGCATTCTAGGGTCAGATATGCCATCTCCTGTTGCTGCTCGTCTAACGATTTGCTTCAAATATTTTCCATACTTGATTGAAAGACCGTTGCGGTGTCTGGTCACTTTGCCGATTCTTTCAAGCACAGTAGCTGTCTCATCGATGAGATTGCGGACACTTGGTGCTAGAGATGATCCTCCTGTGGCATATGAACTGAGCGTGAGGGCAAAACAGGCCGCGAATGAAATCATGATGGCGGTGTTATTGGGCATTGACTGCAACTGTGACTCTCCTTGGATCGCAGCTCGCATCACGTTGAGGGCGGACGAAAGACCAGCAGTATGAAAGAAGCGGCGCACTTCGAGAGGCGCTGTAGGATGATTTATCACACCTCCATAGATAGACAACCGTGTATGCGTGACCAGAATCTCGACGTAGGGTGGAAGATGACGGTCTGATGGTCAGCGTGGTTCATCGGAAAGCCATTGATTGATCTTACCTGGGCCTTTCCCAATTGATACACCCCATTCCGTGTACCACTGGTCAAAGAAGCGCTCAATTGAGCCTTGGATTCTGGGGACGTCAGCAGTGCATAGGTCGGGTACGGGACGGAACTTACGATTGCGCGATTAATGAGCCATCGCTGGACGCCATTTGAGAGCCGTCACAAAGAGCCCGGACGGTGGCGAACAAAGCATCTAAATCCCTTCGGAGAACTGCCATTGATACAAGATGACCATCGAGAGGATCAGCGTACTCAGAACGATGCCAGTTATCGCAATCCTTCAACGACCTCGTCATTGGCACGGAAAAAGGTCGTCCTCGAGCTAGGGACATTCCTCTCTCCAGCACAAACAACGAAAGCCAGCATCGCTCCCGATTTCGAAGAAAGAGGCGTCCTCGCTCAGACCACGGATCAATTTCAGGGAATCCGTCCATCGCTAGAGCAGCTCTCGGGTCTAGACAATCGCCCCGAGCAAGCCCTATACCGGAGCCTGAGCCCAGCATTTCTGGCGATACAAGACTCTTGTGCAGCGATAGATCGGTTGCTACTGTGTTGGCGATGGAGATGTACGTGCACGTCTCGTCGTCGGTGGAATGCTGACCGGGAAACATCCATGGAATATTGACCATGAACGCGAGGACAATCTCAACGGATCTGTACCGATTGACCATGACTTTGTGCGCAAGGGTCCTGGCGTGGTTTGACAGCCGTTTCGAAAGGGCGGCAGCTGACGGCATAAAGAGAGCAGATGCTGCCATAATTGACGTATATAAGAATGCTGATCTTGAACGCGTGAATTCGACTGTGTATATCCTCGGATCAAGTCCCCATCGCGTATGCGCAAGGTTGCGATGGAAGCTGCGCGGTCAGTACGCGCGACCAGACACAGCACACAGTGGCAAACTCACAAGTGAAACAGCTTATCCGCCTCATCCTCAGACACAAGCCCAAGAGACACGGGATCAACATCATGTCCAACGTCTAGATGCACCTGCGCCGGCGCGAAAAAGGCCTGAATCTCATCCTCTGTCTGACCCGTGGTGCTGGCCGTGTGAGCTTGCTGTGGCGAATTACCATGTCGCGACTCGGGCGACGGCTGGATGTAGGATGCTCTTGCAAGCAACTGAAGAGGATTCTCTGCATCGTCGATCGCAAGACTATGCTGGGTTCTCTGGATGAAATCGGGCATCGCTACAGGGTCCTGCTCCTCCTCTTCTTCCGAGTACGCATCCTCGTCGCCGTCGCCGTCGCCGTCGCCGCTGGCAGTATAGCCACGGGTCGGCGGCGGTTCAGGCGTATTGGCACCGCTGAGTAGATCTTGGAGATGGGTCAGGATTCTATTGTCTTCCGGATTCTTTTGAGCGGCGGAGCGGGCGCGTTTGACAGCCTGGTCAATCTGATAGAGCGCCTTGTCCAGCCCCGTACGTTTACTGACAGGTCAGCAATGGAAATGGAACCAACAACACCCCCCAAGGAAGCTCACTTTTTAATGCCCTTTTGCCGTCCGGGATGATATGCGGGACGCACACACTCGCAGTCAAGCTGTATGCACCGCCTGCACCGCTCTTGATGAGGTTTCCAGTCGCATTTGATCTTTGAACGCCGACACACAAGACAGGCTGCTTGTCTCGGTCGCGGCGAATCATGTCCATCGTGCGGGGATGTTTGGCTCTGCGTGTCCGAGTGCAGCCCCGCCATTGCAAAAGTCGGAGGTTGATCTGTGACCGAGGCACTGGTACCTAGGCTAAGCACGCGATGCAGTAGGTGAGGCTGAGGCTGAGGCCGTGATGAGAACAAAGTTGGGGCAAGAGATTGAGGCGGAGACACTCGGTTTGTGTCAGGTCCGCGACGGCAACGGATCGATACATGATTGGTCGGTATTTAAGCTTCCGATATTGACTCGGGAGGATGCGGTGGAGATGTTTCTATCTGCGGTTTTGCGTTCGACGCCAATTTAACATGCATATTATAGTGGACATTTCCCTGTTAACCTCACTTGCAGAATCTTGGTATGTACTGTGTATCTCAGGGCTCTGGTCCCCTATGTCACCATCGACCCGGTCAAGCACGAAAAGACGGAGCACTGCAAAAGGTGGAAATACCGACTGATTATCTCTCGGACGAGGTGCGATTCTAGCCTAATCAGGTAGAGAGTCAAGCACTAGCCGTGTTTCAACCCACATTTGATACACCGTTAATAAAAATCTTTGATGGCGAGTCTATACGGGAGTATATAAGAGAGGGTGATGCCCAGATGTTTTGAGGTGTTTTCGCCGTAAATCGTTTCCAAAATGTCGTCCAACGCTGTGATCGACAACGGCAGTGACAAGGACCAGGCCGTCAAGGACGTCGCTGAACAGAATGTCGAGCAGTCCAAGCCTGTTTCTCGATTCACTCGATGGTATCGCAGTCCTCTGTTCAATGTCATTGTTGTTGGATTGATCTCTTTCACGCAGCCCGGAATCTGGAATGCTCTCAACAGTACGTGATGGCCTCGAGGTGGCGAAACGCCTTCTAACACTTGCAGACACCGGTGCTGGTGGTCAGCAGGAGCCATACCTTGTCAATGGCGCCAACTCGCTTACCTTTGGCATTATGGTTTTCGGCTGTTCCCTGTTCAGCATTCTAGCCAACAAGATTGGCCTGAAATGGGTTCTTGTCATTGGCACCCTTGGATATGCACCTTATTCTGCATCTCTCTACACCAACAACCGATACGGAACTGAGTGGTTTGTTCTACTCGGAGGTGCGACTTGTGGCATCGCCGCGTCTGCTCTTTGGGCTTCCGAAGGTGCCATTGCTCTTGGGTATGGCGATGTCAAGGACCGTGGAAAATTCAGTACGTGCATACGAAGACGAGTATCATCCAATCACTAACATCGGTAGCTGGAATTTGGCTCGGTCTGCGAGAACTCGGTCAGCTCATCGGCTCTTCGATTCAGCTGTCGCTCAATGTCGGATCTGGAAAGCGAGGCCGTGTTGGATACACCACTTACCTCGTCCTCATTGCCCTGCAATGCCTCGGCCTTCCTATGGCTTTTCTCATCTCAGCACCTGAAAAGGTCATACGATCCGACGGCTCCAAGCTACCAAACACCCAGACCCACAAGAGCATCAAGGAGCAGTTCAAGCGATGGGGTGCTCTGATCAGACGCAAGCAATTCTTCCTCTTGATTCCCATTCTGGTTGGTTTCAACTGGAACAGCACGTACCTGGGCATTTATCTCGTCAATTACTTTTCCGTCCGCGCTCGCGCTTTGGCCTCGTTGACGTCGGGTGTTGCTGCTACTGCTGCTAACATCTTCTGGGGCTGGTTCTTTGATCTCAAGTACTTCAGCCGACCCCAGCTTGCTCGAATCACCTGGGCCTTTCTGGCAGTCACAATGACCGCTCTGTTTGGCTGGCAATTTGCCATGGAATTGGAATACCGCAAGGCTGATCCTGCTGTTACTCTGGATTGGGATCTTCCCGGCTTTGGTCGTGGATTTGCAGTCCAAGTTCTTCTTCGGTAGGTTCTACACATCAAGGTATCAAGCACCTGCTGACCGTTTAGATTCATGAACGAATCCCACTACATGTTTGTGTACTGGATAATTGGAACATTCTTCCAAGACGTCGAAACTCTGACTCTGGCTGTTGGGTTGGTTCGATCCTTTGAGTCTCTTGGATCATGCTTGGCTTTTGGTGTTGGTGCTGCCAAGGTGCCGTCTCTCACCAACCTTATTGTTGCTTTTGTCATGTTCTGTATCTCTCTGCCCTCGACCTCGTTTGCTGTTTTCCTCGTACCTGAACGTCCGATCAACCATGTCCTTGACAAGGGTGATGAGTCTGAGGAATGAAATTCCGGAAATACCTAGATAGATAATCTGCTATCGAATAGTTCAGGCGTAGCATGACATCAGATAATCGTTCATGATTTCCAATTACCTAAATCGGAAATTGCTTAAACAGTGGAACCGATCACAGATCGTGGGATCGCGCTGCAGGGCTACGCTGCAGAGGAAGGAGCATGGCTGTCACTCCCGAGCTACCTGCACCAGCCTAGAAAAGGCAACTAAACAAACAGGCAAGATTCTGAGTCACTGAGGTGTTAGTTTTATGAAATTATTAAATGATTGTAGCCTTGGTGGTCTGTAGTTGTCCGTTCAGGACCGTTGTAGAGTAAGTTTAGTGAAAGTAACGACGAACCAGCCGAGCCGCGTGTAAGAGACGCTACGTTGAGAGAAAAAGATGGTGATTGCTATAATCATCATGATTACATAACCATTGCCTAGTTCAACGGCGAGATCAAAACCTCATCCACGTCCCTATACCTTATTGTCCCATTCTTGAACGCTCGAATTAGCCCTCGAACCTTGTGTTGAAAAGGGACAATTTTTCTCAGCTGTAAGCTTTTCTGAACTAGACGAAAGGTGAATAGAGAGGCTCCAGCAAAAGCGTTGACTTTTAAAATTGTTGATAAGGCTTTTTGCGGCACTGCATAGGCAAGGATAAAGCATGATGCAGTCCTGACGAAGTTAGCTAGGAAATAATCAGAATCATGAAACATACCACACAGCTATGCTTGGAGATATATGACTTCTAAGAGGGTACTCCTGTTTCTTTGCCTTCTCAAGTACTTCGTCGAGGACCGCCAATTCTTGCACTGCGCTTTTATGGGAAATTCTCATGAGCTCCAGCTTTCTGTTTGCTTGGTAGCCCTCACGCATCAAAACTTTCTAGTCGTTTAGCTAGAGATCAAAACTCAAGAAAATAAAACAAACATACCTCGACAAGGTCTAGGGCTGAGTCCTGGAAACCCATCGGAGTCTGTTGGACGTTCAAGGCACTCGAAATATCTGTTTAAATGGCGGTTTGCGGATCGTCTATAGAGTTCGAACATTTCAAAGACATCGTAGTTCCCCTGTTCCAGTAGGCTCGTGCATGACAAACCCGATGTATCTTTGGTTTCAGTAGTCTTGTTGCAAAGGCTAGGCTGGACCGCAGGCTCCTCCGATTCGAAACTCAGATCCATTCTCTGGCTTTGGTTTTGGTTGAACAGAGGTACAGAAGAAAGGCGGGATGTCTTTTTAACCCCGAGTCTACCTGACAATACAATCAGTTTAACCAGGCAAACATTACATCATCATGAGTTTTCATTGGCCTATAAACACTCTTTAATTTCTTTCAGGTCCGAACGCGAGGGTCATTCAGCCATTCTCTGGGAACAATGCAAGTGGCGTTGAACTAATTATAGCTGATGCATGTGCACATCAGAGGCATATTGGCCAGTTTTCAATTGATAGTAGATGTAATACATATTCTAGGTATATTTAGGCTTGACGGGAATTATATTGTTTCCGAATACTTATGGCTGTGCTGGCATTTATAACAACCCAACTCAGCAAGATGAATTTATCTCGTAGTCGTGGGGCAAAGACATCTGTTTTTTACGCGTCCATAGCATTAATAACTCAGCAATGATTGATTTATTATCACTAGCCTCTGACGAGTGCCTAGGATTATGAGTTTCTGCTTGAAGAAAGGAGCCGGGCGGTTACTCCCAAACGCCCACGTCCAAAGGCCGAACTGGGAAATTCACAAAATCGACAAGTTGTATTCCGTGCATTAAATCCACGATTCTCTTATCATTCTAATGATAATTGTCGTGCGGAGTTATAGAAAGGCTCGTACTGCTAGGTCTGTCACGATACGGATGCGGGCCTGCCTTAAGTCTGGCAAACACCCGGGCCAGACAACAAACAAGTCTAGCAGGGCATTACACACGCCAGGCCTACTAAAAAGAGTGTGCATTAATCAATGATAGTTTTGCAGCAGGCTGTATAGAGATACAGACTAGATGACTGGCGCTGCTGGTCAATATACCGTACAACGAAGGTGGTTAATGCAGTAAAATAGGAACAAGTAAAATACTGTATTATCATTAATCTATATCATTCTAAATCGAAGTCTCACTAGGACTCTGAGACCTCGTCTGAGTCGTCACTTGCGTCTTGTTGAACCTTCCAGACCCGTTGACAAGACTCTGCTCATCGTTTTCACTATATTGCACGTGGAACGTTCTGTGCATCTCAATTCCTCCAAGGTCGGGTGTATGTATCGAGTCGCCAGTATGAGAAGGTAGCTCAACCCGAGCACGGCTGCGGCTCATGATGTGCGATTTGCGTCCATAGTGTTCGCCGTAATTGTTGTACTTGCTCGAATCGTGTGAAGATCCTCCAAGGGCGGGAAAGAGACGAACGAGAATGACGCGCAGAGCCGGCATGGATGCGCAAATGATACCGACGTTGATCTCGACGGTCGACCAGATGGAAACGTCTGTTTGGTCGTAGGTAGAGTTTATTGAAGAGCCTAGATCGACAAGGTACTGCAAGCGTATGATGCTCACAATCGTGACACTAACAAGTTAGCAAGGTTCAAAGCTATTGGTGTGTTACTTACAAAGTTCCAACGACAAACATGGCAGCCACACCAATCTTCTTCTTCCAGTGTAGCTTGAGTCTACGCAGGTACCACATTGGAACTGCCAGCATCCATGCATCTAGAGCGATGCTGATGGCAGCATTCGCCCAACCGATGGCAGTGGAGTTCATACTAAAGTCATTAGCGCAGCCCATTCATTGTTGTCAGAGCCAACATACCATGTTCCCTTATGTTCGCCGTCCCACTTTGTCCAGAAAAAGCTGACAGGCGTGCATTGGAAAGCTGCCAAAAACATGAACAAAACGCCATAGACGCTGTTGAAGATGATAGTCCCCCATAGAATCTTTTGTGCAGTGCCCGGGAAGATGCGGAGGTAAAAGAAAAGCATTGATGTCTTGAGTAAAGAGACTTGGGCAAAGTAAAAGACCTCGAGCAGCCAAAAGTAGAATCCAAAGTCGGTGATGTCGCTAAACTCTAGTGTCCAGATGTCTCGACCTTCTCCATGGCCAGCAGTTCCGTGGATGTTCATGGCGGTCGAGGGGATGCCGAAAACGAGGGTGAGAATAATAAAGAAATCGTCGAGGCCAAAGTCGGATTTGCCAAAGAAGAATTTAGACCAGAGACGAAGAAGGATTGAAACGCCAGACATAACGCCAAGAACGATTGTAACGTCGATGAACAGGGTCGTTTTATCGCGGACTGGCACATCGCAGTAGGTTTTCGTCATGTTGAGAGTCGCTATCGAGGTTAGACGGGCTTCGTAAGGACACAGCTGACATACTCAGACTGTCTTTGGCATGGCAGCTTTTTACCACACAAGCCTCGGCCAGTTGAATGGTCTCCTCGCTCGAACACACGCACTTCACATCGCTGGAGCTGCAGTCGGATTTGGCGATGGCATCTTCAAAGCAGGACGTCTACCCCATTAGCGCGAGAACCAACCGCAGCACATAAAACTCACCGAACAACTAGGCAGACTAGCCAACAGCTCCTTCGTGGTATCGAGCTCTGCCACGGCCAAGGGCACAAAGGCCACCAGGAAAGGCACGATCCATTTCATGATGATCGACACGAGTTAACAAGGAGAGCGAGCACCCGCGGCCGCGGATCCTGGGGGATATATAACGGATTTCCGGACACAGGGAGAGCCCCCATAAAGATCCTTACAGTAATCGTCTCAAGTGGGTTGAAGGATCCAAGAGGTCAGCTTTACCCCACTGTCTTCGTCCCGTCAATTTGGGAACAGGGAACAAGCTTGGATGATCCGGATGTGCTTCCACGTTACAGAGTAGCATCGGAGTAACCACGCGAAGGCTAATACTAGTTTATTAGAATGGCGCCATTCCCATGTATAGAGGGGTTTGATCTATCGAATAACACGCTCGTTATGCGTGCCATCTTGCCAAGTTCTGATATCTGAAGGATCACGTACCTGCGCTAATCTTGCATCAGCTACCAGGGTGTTGAGTCAGATAACCTCCTTTTCTCTAGATACCCCGAGTTTCACGTCGAGATTCAGGACCAGTTCTGGAAGGTCGTCTCGCTAACACCAGCACAAAAGATCCCTCGCCATGGAGCCGCGGCTGATAGAAGCACTTCCTGTCAGTCCTTGGCATGTGTCAACGGCCCGATCCCTGTCGATTGCCAAGGATCCGGGTTTAGCGATGGTCGTTATCCCCCCACCTCGTCGGCCATGTCTTGGGCGCTGAAGGAGAGAAGGATTCAAGAACAATTTCAATTTCTATTTCAGCTGAAGCCTGCATAACACTTCCAGTCACAGAATGTGCTCGACTGCGCCGCAATGTTTTGCAAATTTTGTCTCATATATCAAATCGGACCAAGACATAACGTGGTTAGATTCTCCGATCGTCTCCATCTCGCCAGGTTGTCAGATCAAGTTTGGCAAGTCAACCGAAGCGACAAAAAGTCCGCAGGATCTCAGCTTAGAAAATGAAATGAAATGTCAATACCGGGGAGCTGGATACACGGAAGAATCCAGTTCCAGGTCCCCGGGACCTCTTGCTTCTGCACGTGGGCAATTTCGTCAAAATGACATCTCAAACAAGGTTATTTAGACTATTGAACCGTTCACCGGGTTAAGACTCTGATAGCGGAGTGACCCACTTCAACGTCGCTTCGGTGCGACCATACGGCCGCTTGTAGGCACTAGAAGATTTGAAGCTTCAGAGACCAGCCTAGAACACCAGCCCTGCCCATATTAACTGCCAACGTTAGTACGCAGTAAGAATAGGGCTGCCACCTTGACGGGCACCAACGGTTGACTAACACGATTTCTAGGTAGCTGGCCGATTTTCCGGAAAGTCTTGTTAAATGACGAGGTATCTGTATTCCCCTCGACAATGACCTAGACATATCTCTAATACTGATCTCTAATACTGCTTTACCAGCTTTTTGTATTCTTCCGTTGATGATATGTTTAATCGGTCGCAGACTTGGAGGATCGTTAAGTAAAATGATGAAGTCTGCATGATGCCCTGTCTGAATATTCTGGTTAAGCAGTGACACCAGCGCTAGCGGCCGTAATGGTGAATCCTGATGATTTGACATTGTTCTAGATCGCGTACGTACGTACCATGTGGCGTCCCATAATCCCTGCTTTTGTCAATGCTGCTATAATCTCATAATAGGAGTGCATACCCTCCTAGCGAAACAATGCCCCCGTGCATTTCGCGTAATCTTGCCACTGCAGTGTCGAGCTCTCGCCCGTCCCCCGTCTTTTCAGCGGCTGATTGTGTGAAAGTAACAAATCTGTGCCCAACGGATCGCGGCGATTTCTTCGCCCGAAATACGTAGCTTGGTGATCAGCACAATATGTTCAATGATGTGTTTGACGACCTCTCGCATCCTGACTGATTAGCTCTGCTCGTGAATTCAAGAGAACTCGCTTTCAGAACCATAAGCGAATCGCGCGGTTCTCACCATGAATATCTTATGGTTTTGCAATGCCTGGAACAAGGTGAGGGCAAAGGCTGTCGCCGGCGTTGATGGCATCCGTACAACCACGGCTCTGTCCTATCCTGTAGCAACCCCGACCATCGGCTACTCAGTCCAGTAATGAAGAAGGGATCGATCACTTACAGTTCTCACCTGGATTAAGAAGAATTGAACGCTCTTCAAATTGAGGAAACTAAGCCTCCTCATCCAAGTCTCACCGAGTATAGCTTGAATCGTGATCATGAATTTACTATCACGAGGCACGGGATGGACTGAATTATGCTCAACGGATAATTGAATGCAATAAGTCGGCCATGGTTTTTGAGAAACTGTCTAGATTACACCGAGGAAGCGACTATTATACGTCAAGCGAGCAATAGAAATCGCCCACTGTCAAGTATACTATGAGTCATGATAGTTTCGTTCCGATCTCATACAGCAGTCTAATACGCTATATTTGCAAAAATCCCCGAACAGCTTCCGCAACACCGTCAACATCTTCATAAACGTGCCAGTGCCCAACTTCATTCAACACCACATGCTTTGATCCCTTGATCCGCTTTGTATACCGTTCACAAAGCGAAGGCGGCGAAACGTTATCCTCATCCCCAGTGATGATCAGTGTTTTAACTTCGATCTGCTCAACCTCAAGCTCTTGGGTCGCTCCAGCAAGAGCCCAGGTTGCTTTCGCATAGGACTCAGGATCTTGACCAAGAAGACTCAGTCTGACTGCTGTGACTGCAACAGGGTTTGTCTTTTTGGATTTCCTCGATGTACCCTCATCGACCACTGCATTTACAACAGCTGCCATACCCTTACTTCGGACCAGGGCAGCACGGGTATAAGCACCCTTGGATGCTGTATCCGGCAGAGGGGATGGCGGAGGACCAACCAGGACCAGCTTTCCAACCAGTGCAGGGTTGCCCAGTGTGAATTTGAAAGCAGCCAAACATCCGAGAGAATGGGCAAACAAGGTTGCGGGGGAAGATGAGCTGATGCCGGCTACATAAAAAATGGATTGGATGTCAGAAGCAAAAGATTCAATGCTCAGTTGACTCAATGGGTGCGTCGGGCTAAGACCGTGGCCCTCAAGGTCAAACAAGTGCAGGGTATTGTGCTCAGCAAGAGATAGCTTTGAAATCAGGGGAGTCCAGTAGTCAAGCGTGCCGCCTAGTCCATGTATAAATACGATATGATTATCTCCGGATCCTAGTCGTTGGTAGTTCAGTGACTTTCCATTGAACCGCGTCAATCCAGCGCCAGCGTTCAGGGTCTTTGCCGAGTTGGTGAGTTGGAACGGGGAACTTGAAGAAACACGTTCAACTGTAGAGTTAACAGCATCTGCTGCAGCAATTCTGTTACGAAGAGTTCCCAGACCTGTAACTGAAACAGCAATCTCGTCACAAGGTTGGAGGAAAACTGGCGGCTTCTTGCCGATGCCAACACCAGCAGGCTATAAACGTCAGTCAGGCTCATACACCACGAGGGCAACTTACAGTGCCTGTAGCAATCACATCACCTGGCTGCAAGGTTTGACCCTCGGAGATGGTTTTGATCAGAGTGGGAATCGAAAATATGAGATCCTCAGTAGTAGCGCTTTGCCTTAATTCGCCGTTGACGTGAGTTTCGACTTTGAGAGTAGCTGGTAGGTTATCCTTTGAAACAGCAATAGGTCCCTAAACCATTAGCGCATGCTTCAACTTCGAGAAGAAACCTACGATAGGACAGAAAGTATCAGGAGACTTTCCGATAAAGAACTGCTTGTGGTCGCGTTGACGCTCACGGGCCGTCACATCATTAATGATAGTGTATCCCCATACATAATCCCATGCTTCAGCTTCTTCAACGCGGAACCCAGTCTTGCCGATAATGACACCAATTTCTCCCTCATAATCCACAGTCTGTGAGAATTCAAGATGAGGCAGGATATCCTCGCCGTCTGCAATGATTGACGTAGCTCTTTTAGTGAAAATGACAGGGTGACTAGGTCTGTCCGACTTGTCAGAACTATCGTAGCCAGAGCTGTTGAACTCTTTGGCGTGTTCCATGTAATTCTTGCCAACTGCCAAGATGTCACGGCCTGTGATTGACGGCAGCAGTTTAATGTCCTTGACAGACACAGGCTCACCATCCGCAATGATGTGAGAAGGCCCTGCAGCAATTACCTCGTAGAGGTTTGTAATAGGCGTGCCAGACGTAAAGCTAAGAGGCTGGATAGTCCGCTGAGTGAGATCATAGTGCCCAATCCGGGCAAGGCCAGTGTCCGGATGAAGGTAGGTGGCGTATTGTGTGAGACGAGCAGCAGATCCCATTGTGGCGCTGGCTTTCGTTACAGTCGTATTTCAAGTTGGCTGACTCGAGAGTGCTCAAATCAGCCGTGTTGAGGGGAAACGGAGATGTCTTATGGCGGGGCATCGAGGATTGCGTGCTATAGTCCATATACTGAAGCTACGGTGGGTATATGAACTGAACAGTCAAGGCCTCGGGTGTCAAAAGTGTATGTTATGCCATCTCTGATGAGACGCCACTTAGAATATTAGAAAAAGCTTGCAATTTAAAAATCTCTCGAGTTCTTCATACAAATTCTAACTAAGACCTAGAGTATCAACGACACCTAGGTAGTTCTAGCAAGAGGTTTTATTATCTCTGCCGATCAGGTACTTTCAATGTATGAATAGCTTCTCACGCCGTCAACAATGAGATACTCAAATTGAAATCCATATGATTGTTGCCATTTGGTGATATTACTAAAAAGGCATGTTTAAAGCTACCCTAGACATGAAATCATGACGTCAGGTGCAATGACATTACTTCTTATCAAGTAAATCACTTCATAATCCATGGCCAATCTTTCATGACACAGACACTCAGATCAATCTATAATGTCCCTCACACCTCTCTCATCCCTCCGCGTCTCCAAACACCTCATCCCAGCCCATAATCTCATCCCCAACTGCAGCATCCAGCAAAAGCCCCTTCTTCACTACCACTCTGCCTTTCAACGCCCAGTCTCCGCCTCAAAGATCGAATCCCACCTCTCATCCATCGGCGTCGTGACACCTCGATGGCGTTACACCATGTACAGCCAGACGCACTTCCACAGCACATCCCACGAGGTTCTCTGCATCAGTCGCGGCAGAGCCCGCCTGTGCTTTGGTGGCGAGGATAATGAGGGACGTGTTGAGCCGATAGTGGAGCAGGGCGATGTGGTCATTGTACCAGCGGGCGTTGGACACCGGTTGCTCGAGGATCTGGATGGTGGCTTTGAAATGGTGGGGAGTTATCCGGAGGGTTTCAATTGGGATATGTGCTATGGTAATAAGGGGGAAGAGGATAAGGTGAATGCCATCAAGAGCCTGGAATGGTTTCGGAACGATCCTATCTACGGAGACAAAGGACCGTCTACAGAGGTGTGAAATAATGTCATTATCAAGGAAAAAGATTTCAGCATGGAATCTGCCGAAAGTGGCTGTTGCACGTGAACTTTGAAACTCGACAGTTTTGTTTTATGAAAAGATCATTTGCTCGAGTTTGTATTGGTGAAATCCATATGTATTCAATCGATCATTACTATCACTACCCATTAATCCATCTCATTCACATAACCATTACTGATCCAGTGGCTTAGAAGTTCAGAGCGAGCGCAGCACCACCAAACAGCGCACCGAGCGCAATTGCAGCAGTAGCCTGAGCAGCGCCCTCGGTCGATGTAGAAGGCGTAAGACCAGTAGCCTGCGCTGTGTTCTCGGGAACACCGGATGTGAAAGGAATGTCGCTGACAGAGCTGGCGCCGGAGAAGGCAGCCTCTTGGGTGCTGGCGGTAGGGTTGGCAGTTGCCGAAGGCTTATCGGGGTTGAGTACGCTGAAGGTATTAGCTTGGAAGTGAATGATTAAGGTTACATGGACTTACCCGTCAATGACGTGGACAACACCGTTGGCGATGAGGACATCAGGCACAATGACCTTGGCCTCGTTGACCCAGACAGTTCCGTTGTGGACGACAATGTTGAGCTTCTCGCCAGCAGCAGTGTTGAGAGTACCGTTCTTGAGAGTAGTGCTGTAGCCGACGGTGTTGTTGATGACGTGGTACTGCAGGATGTTCTCGAGATCAGACTCGCTCAGGTTGGACAGGATAGAGCCAATGTTGGCAAAAGCGCTGTTGCTAGGAGCAAAGACGGTGATGTTCCTGGCGCTGCTGAGGTTGGACACCAGGTTGGACTCGGTGAGGGCGCCAGCAACGGCGGAGAGGTTGGCGGCAATTGCAGTGTCGGAGAGGTTCTTGGGAACGTTGAGAACGCGGTTGATGATGTGAATGACACCACCGGTGAAGTTGAGGTCCTAAAGAGTCAGTCAAGGTCGTCAATGGGGTAGAATAACTGACAGCCTGAGTGACGTTGGCCTGCTGGCGGAAACCACTGTAGAAGCTGACGGTATCATTGTCGGCAAGAGCCTCGACACGCTGTCCACCGGTGACATTGGCATATGTCGCATTGTTGAGCAGTGTTGGGACGAAGACGGGTGTGTCGGTGATGTTGCTGGCATAGTAGGTACCGTTCAGGACGTGGTACTGCAGGATGGCAGCAATGACACTGGGATCGCGCTGAACCTGGCGGGCGACAGCAGTATCATTGAGGAGTTCCTCAATGGCATCGTTGCTTGGGGCCAGGATGGTAACATTCCTGAGACGGCCAAGGGCTCGAAGAAGACTGGGCTGGGCATTGAGAAGGCCTGCACGTGTCAGCAAACTCAATGATGGAAGACACACAAACACATACCGTTAAGCGATGAGAGAGTAGAGTTCTCAGACTCAAGAGCAGCAGTGAGGTTAGGTCGGCTCTGGGCAGTAGCCAGGCCCGAGAGGGCAAGAGTAACAAGAGATTGCAGCTTCATTGTGATGGATTGACCTAAACAGAGTTAATCTTGAATAAACAACATCCAAAACCTGGGGGATCACACAGCTTTTGAACCCCTCGAGATGCGTGCTCGACAAGTTCCGCTAGCTCTCACGGCAGCATCCTGGCCAATTGATACAGCTTCGCCCAGCACGAGCCTTGTAGACCAGTCTCGATGCAGAAGAGAGACAAAGTCTATGACATAGACCAAGAGGTTCTGCATCATCACTGGTCCGACAAGTGAGATGCAAATCAGCCTGCGCCAAGGCTCTTGTCTGAGACGAGGTCAAGGGTGGTCGAAGCTGTCGTGTGTGCCGAAAGCCGGGGGAAGCTGTGTATTGTGTTTGGGAAATGAGGACCAATGGCAAGAGTGGACTGAGTTCAATTGATCTGCTATTCGTTGCGATACCTAAAGCCTTCTCGTATCGACCTCGCTGAAGCCGGTTTGTAGACCGGTCTGTAGACTATTTGGGAGGCAACCGACCGCGTAACAGACAACCTACACAGATGATAGCCTCATTCATTGCCAGCAATATCCGGAATTCGCGACGGACCAACGTTGGCCAACTGGTGTCGGCACAGGCCGTCAGCTTCCCTCAGCCGAATCTCCACTCTCCGCACGCCGATCGGGCATCGTCATATCGTCATAGATATGAGTTAAGGTATCGCAACAGCTTAGTTTCAGCATGGCAAACAGTCGTGTGAAAAGGCGTGATTGGTGCTGTGAGAGTTAAAGACGCTGCCAAGAGCTAGCTGTCGCTAGCGTGGCATTCCAGCTCTCTCACTGGATGACCAAGAGCTCCCTTCAACCTTGCGAATCGGCCAAGGCAACGACAAGGGAGAAGGGGATGCTGGAATCTGAGAGTCAGCTCATGGATCGGTCAAAAATTACCGGCCGTGGTCTAGACTTCTCTGATCCCGCAAGTCCTCACAAAAGTGTTGGCAGATACCAATTGGTTTTAAGCCTAGTCGTGATGAGGGCATCATAGTGACTGGACAACTCATAGCGGGGGGCCAAAGGGATCCGCATTCTCCAGCTTCACCCTTTTTGTCTCTCTTGAATCATCCCCAAATACCGTTCCATCCTCGTTGGCCGCTGCCTTCTTTTCCTTGTTCATGATTTGTTCTCGCCTCGCTCGTTGAAGATTGACCAGGTTCGCTCGATCGGGATCACGACATTTCTGCAGTTTCTTTCGAAGGGGCTTCATCGCTTTGACGATCTCGGGCTGCCTCTGTTAGTTTGGTTCATATACTGGACCATTCGACGTACCGTTCCCCAATAATCCGTCATCCTCTCTGGGGGTTCTTCCTCGAGCATCTTGCGACAGCTGTCGACAGCTCCTAGAATCTTGTCTCGCATGTTTGCAAAGGCTGATTCTTGGCTAGCGTCACCGCCTTGACCAGGAGAAGGGATCAAGATGTCGAGCAGCTTGTGATCCACAATGGACAACGCCGCCATCATTATTTGACTAGGCGCGTAGTGAAAGTAGGCATCTGTCACTAGAGGACTGAACTTGAGGATGTCGCGCGCTCGTGCATGTGCTTTATTGATTCGCGTCTCCTCGTTCGGTAGCCTCTTCCTCAGCTCCAGAATAGCACCCTCCAGCGCTCTGAACGGATGTCGCACGTCAAACGCAAACCGAATTCCCTGGCAGAGGAGAAACTCTCCCGCTAAAATCTGCTCGCCTGTTGTGTTTGGGAACTTTTCCGAAAAGGCGTTGAGCTTGTAAAAGAAACCTTCAGCCTTGCATCCAAAGAAGAGCGAGGTCTTGAGGAGATCGGTCGCTGGGTATGTCATGACCGAGTTGGTCACGTAGAAACGTCGCAGAAAGATGGCGGCTGTCGCCCGAATCTCGGTGGGTAGTTCGCAGAATTGCGCGGCACGGATCAGTTCGACTGTGAAGAACTTGACGAGGCGAATCTCTTCATCGGGGGTGAGAAAGTCTGGGGGAGGATCAGTCGCAAGTCGGGGAGCAATCTGATCTCGAGCGAGCGAGTTCGTCTTTGCACGCAGGTCTTGGAGGTTTGCCGGCGTAAACGACCAGAGCCGATACTGGCTCGACTGCCTGTAGCGTTCGTCCTCTGTTGCCATTGTGGTGTTGATGCAGAACAAAGATGGCAGTTGCTTGATCATGAGCTGCTTATTGTTTTCGATGTCACGTGGTCTTATCTTATCAAAGAGCAATGCTATCAGCTTTATCCATCACCACGCTTTAGTTCACGATGAATATGTAGGATCAGGTTGCAAATCATTCATATATCAATTCAAGACGCCGTCTTCGCGTTCAACTGGATCTATTGTCCAGACTGCGAAACCAAACGCCAGCCACCCATGTTTAACCAAATTTACCGAATTTCCCATAACTAATACAACCCCTCCCTCGTACACATGCCAATCAATAACCCAAGTTTTCCCTTCTAGCCGGAGGAGGAGGCGGCGGCTTCTTGGCCCTGTTGGGAGGAGGCGGCGGTGGCTTCTTCCCAAGAGCCAAACCACTTGCACTTCGGCTCAAACTTCCATAGCTAGTTGCAGGGCTGGCGGTGCGGTGTTCCCAATCAGGGCTACCGCTTCGGCTTGTTGAGACATCATCAGAGAATACATCGTCGTGTCTTCCGTATGAGCCGTTGTCTGTAGCGACACGAGCAAGAGGGGCACCTGGAACTCGTAGGTTGGCCAGTGGCGTGGCCATAGAGGTGCGTCCCTCAAAGGTTGAGGCGCGTCCAATCGGGGGTCGTGCGGGCTGAGGGGGAGGAGGCGCAAGACGGCTCCCAGGGGAACGGTGAGGGATGCGAGCGGGTTCAGGTTCGGGCTCAGGCTCCTCATACACGGCCTGGTGACGAGGCTCTTGCCAAGAACGAGCGGTGTTGGATCGGCTTCGGCCGATTTTAGGAGCAGCGGTAGGTGAGTTTGAAGCACCCCCAGCCCAGTTCTGGCGGACACGACGCAACTCCTCAGCGCAGCGCTCATGGTAATCGAGCTCGGCATCGAGGAACTGGGTCAGGGACGTGATGTTGTCCACCTCTGACTCCTTAATGTCCTGCATACGACGAATGACATCCTCACTGGTCTCCTCAAATTTAGCCTTGTTCATGCGGACTTCTTCTTCGATGCGGAAATCGTCTCGGCGGGCCTTGGACAGTTTGTTTGTGCTGGCATCGTAAGCTAGACGTCGGCTCTCGAGCTTCTTGCGGGAGTTCTGCTCTGGTCAGCGACTGGAGTGCCTGTGGGGTCACTGTAACATACCTGATACTCTCGCATCATTGCTAGGCTCCTCTCAAGGTTGTCCAGCCAGGTGGCATTGGCGCAGTCGACGTAGGAATCCTGAATACCGGCAATACGCTCGTTGGCGCGGCCCAGAGACAAGAGACAGTTTCCAAATTCAGAGTCCTGCTCAAAGTCCTCGCCGTGGGTGGCCATGGTGCGGCCGAAATACGACATGGGAGTGCCACGCTCCTTGTCGTCCAGAAGCTCGTTGCGACGGGACAACCACTTAACGTAAGAGCTCATAGATCGTTGCATACGTTCCATGCCTGACGTTGTTAGAAATGGTCACAGATTATCGGCGGGAGACAAACCATCTTGTCGAAGAGACATCTCGGTCTCGAGATTCTTGAACTCGTCGGAATGGGCAGTTCGGGCCTCAGCGCCCATCTTTTCGCCGGCCCATTGGAAGGCTCGGTCGATCTTCTTTGTGAAATTCATATTGACGGCTCGATATCAGGGTATTATGCGTCGGAACCAGTCCGATGGAGTTATTTCGCGGGGTCGTCTGGCGCCGTCGCTACAATGGAAGCAATGTATTAAAAGGAAGGGATAGAGAGCAATGTTGCAAAAGAACAGTTGAGGAGCGAGCGACGGGGTAATGAATGATAACCCGGTGTCCAAACGCCAGAGCAGAACAGAGCAGAGCAAGGGGTACAAGAGGTATGCTAGGGTGGCGAAGAGTTGGGGCGTATGAGATGGAAAGGACACGACCTTGAAGGTCTGAATCCTTGAGCGTGAGCCCGGGCGGTGATGCGACGTTGGGAGTGAGCCTCTCCAGGGGTGATCGTAGTGGTGTGGAGGTGAGGTTGGGGAGGCCCAGCCCCATGCTTAAGGGCAAGCCCCCTGACGAGGTACCAACCTTCAGGGCGGGTCAGGCCAGGACACGCAGTAGCTTAAGCCTATCTTATCGCCCTGCAGCAGCCGACGCCTACGAAGATGCGAACTCGGCGGGGGATGCATCATATGTGCAGGAATTGGGTTTATTTGTATGAAACAAGGCTCGAGCAAACAGAGCGAAATATTGAAACATACAATTTTCAAATAACGCATTATCGAAGTTTGTGGAATCTTGATCGTCACGTTTGGCAAGCAGATACAGTACAGTACGTTGAGCCACTGATGGTGCCACGGGGAGAGCTTAGGCTTGGCACCCATGGGAAAGCCCAGAATGGCATGAGGAATTTGAGGCGGCAGAGAGGCGAATTGATGTTCTAACTAATTTCATAGACTCAATCAACTCTTGGCCTGTGGCTGGACTGAACTGGACTGGACGATGTGCTAGGCGCTCCCGGACATGGCGCGGCTAGCATTTACTCTCAACCATTCGATCTGAGGCCATGGTAAAGACATGACACACGGATACTGCATCAAGCGCTGACGTATGTACTGTACCGTGCCGTCAGTTTCTGAAAATAGGACAATAATAATTGTTAATGGACCGTGATCTATCTTTGTACTCGCAACTGAGCCCGTGTCTGTCTGAGTGAGATGGATCCTCCTGATACGAGTACGGATCAGTTCTGTAACCACGCGTTAGTGGCCCACGGTCCCATCCATCCCCCCCTGAGACAACGGCGCCAATGGCCGCGGCACCGCTACACTAACAACGGGAACTGTCTCCGGGCTGGAAAGCCAAGTTGGTGATCCCCACTCGAGATAGACAGATGGGAACCGTGCCGCCGTGCAAAAAAAGACCTCCGTTTTAAAAGCCAGAGTGACCAGATTAGAGATAGACGCATGGACAACACATGGGCATATATCTGTAGACCGCCTCCCGTAATTCACCATGATCGCCACATCGAGTAGGGATGAGATGTTGGATCAGCCAACTCCTGACTGACCATCTCAACAACCAGAGTTTCACCACCAAAAAAAAAACTCTGAAAGCTTCTTTAAGCATACCATTCTCCATAAACTAACCTTTCCACTTGAGGTTCGTCGCTGGGACGGGACGACACCACCACCACTTCGACTTCTCTCTCTTAGTCTCTCTCACACACACCCAACTGCTGATCTTGACAGCATTGTCGGCCCGTTCAACCATCTCCAACCTCAGATTTTCATCTCACCGTTACGACCTTTCAACCCCGCTTCGAAAGAGCCGCAGGGCAGGAAAGTGATCGTCCAGGATAAGTGATCGTTATCTGCTTCTAGAAACACGACCAGCTTCCTCTCCCAACCTCCAGCCTTGTTGGGGATAGCTCATCTCTGAGCCGTGTGTCTCCTAAAAAGGCCTCGTTCGCTCGCCCCTCCATTCAACCTCCGCTCCACCCTACAGGCTGCCAGTACCAGGGGATCGAGACCATTCCTCCAGCCGATCCAACTCCCCACCAACGAGCTTGCGTAATGTCCCCGTCTGTGAGTGTGAGGAGTGTCTGGTGGGGGAAAAGCACGCACGCAACAAGATGTACGAGCTCTTCAGAACGGATACTGTGTGCTCCTTGCAGTCAAGAGTACAGTACGACGTGACGAAAGCTTCTACCTGTCGATCTCATTCCCATGTTTCGGTCTGACGCCGGGACTCGAATCGAAAAGCTTGGCCTTGAGGACACTGCGCTAAAAGTAGCTCGTCCCCCCCAGAGTTCAATGGCTCGCGTGCGTGGCAGAATGTTGGCGCGCGCTAGAGCAGAGACCGCTAGTATTGGTTGAATATTTTGGTCGTAGAGGGAGTGCTTTTCCTGTGAGATGATGGTTCATTGCGATCCGCGCTGGTGAAACGCATATGTACAGTGCACACATCTCGAGACAATTGCGTGGCACAGCCGCATCTACGGATAGGGTATTGAGCATCGTACATCATCAAAGGTCGAGCCAGGGGTTATAGGTTATAGGGTGGTTAGCATTGACATCTGGTCAGCATCCCTTGTCTCATCTTGAAGGTCCCTTATCCAATCCTGCTCGGTAGTTTTCCGGCCATCCAGTAAAGCCATGACTTGATGTACTTGTAGTTTCAGTGGCAGACACAAGACGTTATGCCACCAACCACTCGCTTTCATCAACATCAATACATACACTTCCCGCAATATCCGCACTCTTTATCACACGCAGCGTAATCACTCGCTCCATCGCTATCCGAAAGCGCCGCCATAAACTCTTCCCAGCGTCCCGAGTCTGCCGGATCAACCTCCCTCGTCTCCATACCCAACCAAGTTTCCCACTGCTTCCTCACTGGATCCGACAAGACGTCACCAGCGTCTGACAGCTGTTTGCGAATCTCGAGAGAACCTCCACTGGACCACACGATCTCCAATTTGCCGTCCTTGGACCCGCGCGCCCGGTCAATGATGAGGCGCAGGAGGGCAGCGAGACGCTTGAGTGATGCCTGGTTCAGGTCCTGCCATTCGTCAATATCGTCTTTGATGTTTTTGACCTCAATGTTCTCGTCCTTGAAGAGGCCTCTTTCGTGGTAGGCGAGGAGGAATTGCGTAACTTGAGCAATCCACAAGCGTGGGAGCTGTTCGCCAAGATGATCTTTTCCGCGAGCCATCACTGACCGCGTCTTCAAGTCGAAGACGCTATTTTGAGAGACAGATTCGCCTCCACTCGAGACCTTGAGTTTGCCGGTACCGTTTGACAGTGATTCGGTGATGCCTAGGCTTTGCAGCTGAGCGAGGGCATCCCCCTTGGCAGTCTTTACGGCGGTCGGTGGGCTCGATGTTTTGATGAACCCATCGCCTTCAAATCGGACCATGAGATCAAGACCTCCAAACTGATACGCGATGATTCTCTGATGAGATTTGGAACGTCTCACTGCCGAATCCCAGGTAGTATACGCCTCTGGAAATGCGTGTCCATATCCTCGGACGCCTTCAATCTTGGCATCAGGCGAATTCTCTCTGCGAATGAGATGGACAGTTTCACCAACCATCTCGACGAGAATGCGAAACGGACGGTCCAGATCAACACCTCTAGCAAAGCGCAAGAGATTTCCAACCGTGCTCCCGCAGGCGACAATGTTGACGGGAATAGGATCAGGATTCATCTTTATTACCGAGACTATCGCTGGCTCAAGAGGGTGCTTGGGGTAAGACACAGCGTTGACATCACGATAATAGTCGCCGGAGTCACCCGATAGTTTGTTGGAGCCTTTCATAGGTGTCCATCGAGGAGGTTGACCTGCAAATGTCAGAGACGCTCTGTTGAGAACGATTTACGTACCTGGGATGATGATCTCTGGGGACGAAGAGTTGATCCAGTTATAGGACGCGATTACTTTGGCGTTCTTGATTTCTGCACGGGCAGAGTCATCACTGAGGAGGCTTTCTCTGGTGATGCGCTCAATTACATCTCCAAGCGGAGGTGCTGGCGATGCGGCTGCTCGCCATCTGGTCGAATCTGTCTGACGTCGTCTGTACATGGTGAGTGAGGTTTGGCTGAATGAGCTAGAGTGAGTTGACAGGGAATGGTGAGCTTGAACGTGAGGGTAGTCCAGCTTTTATCTCTAACAGCACCATTCACTCTATCATCATGTTGCTCGGAGGCCGACCAGGCAAACGGCCAGGATGTTTGCACTGGTTGCCTCGCTGCATTAAATACACTTCACGCATCCTTTGCTCGTGATTGCGATGTAACATGTTGGCCAAGTATGCGACCGACATCACTGGGCTGTGAAGACGAGGCATTTCGCACAAGTACAGGCGTACAATACTTTAAAAAACCGTTTCATAATTTCTGGTAGCGTTACAATGCAACCTACCACCTATTGTGCCAAATCATTTGTTAACTTGTATCAGTGACCGTTTCCATTCACGCCGTGCCAGCCAATCTGACGCATTTGGGAGACGTAGGAGGCCGACCAAAACACCAGAGCCTGATTCTATGGCGAATAAAAACAGTTTGCTTGTCGCATCACACGGAAAAATGAGGCTTTGTCGGCCCCATGCATTGTCGGTCGGCCTCTGTTGGCCATTGTGGCGATGCCCATTGGACTCAAGGCAGATTATCGCGTTGCTGCATCATCAATCACAGCAGAAAGGCAACGTGCATTCACTCATGAGGTCAAGTGCTGTGCACATATCTTACCGCGATCTTTTCTTCAAATCGTCTCTCATTCTTTTTCTCGCATCTCACCTTGAGCATCGGCACACCACCCATCATGGTTCTCGTGCAAGACACATCTGGCCCTCGAGCAGCCAAGCTCATCAAATCCTTTTGGGCCGTGACCAAAGGCGAGCAGCAGATAACAAATAGCCACTCTGCCAAGCTATTTCTGCAAGCTTGCAACATCTACAGCGACAGAAACACAGCAGTTAAGTGTGTCGAAGTCCTCATCTCAAACCCTTCTGGCCTTGTGGCGTTGGAGAGAGCTGTGCGCGTCGACTTGAGCGCAGACTTCATGAACTCGACAACTTTGCCCTTCATCCTCGCTCTGTCAGACCCTGGAGTGGTGGCACTCAACAATGGCGGTTTCCTTCGTCAGCTTTTGTCTGCCATTTTGGAGCCATCTACATTTTGGAACGCCTTGATGGACGTCTATCGCGGTGACAAACTTGGAAATCTCGGGCTTGAAGCATTTGCTTGGCTCTGTCTGCAGATTGTCTCGGACCAGACCAGCTTCGATACACACAAAGTCGCTGTGGACGAAATGATGGAGCATAAATCTCTTCTCAAATCTGAGTCGCCCGAAGTGAGAAAGATTGCCTATCGCATTGAGAAGGTCATCAAAATCTTTTCCCAGCCTGAAGCTATAGCTCACGGTATCACTCCTGGAGGTCGACACGATAATGATCACATCAATTTCCGACAAATCTCTATTTTACCCACCTCCGACGAGCTCTTGTCAAACGATGCTCCTTACCTCCAGCGGTTGGCTGATGTTTTCGATACACCGATGGACAGCAGAAGCCAGAAGTACCGCGACTGGCTTTTCCGCCTCCTTCGCGAGGACATGCTTTCTGAGCTTCGAGAAGACCTCCAAACCGCTATGGGTCAGAAGAAGAGCAAACGCCGACCTGTTGCTTTGGGGCAATTGAAGCTGGTTGGGATCAATAGTGACAATGACTTGGATGTTCGCCATATCCCACCATTCGCTCTCTACGTGGCTTGCAACCAAGGCGTCAATTTCCCACATAAGCTGCCCAAAGGAGGCAAAAAGGCCTTCATTACTGAGTCTAAGCATTTCATGAAGCACGACTCTTTTGGTGCGCTTTGCTGCAATGGCACCATCATCGCATTCGGATCTCTCGTTAGAGATGTCACCAGCCTCCTCAAGACACCACCTATTGTCGGTATCAGATTCACCGATGAGAATGGTCTTAAGAAAGCTCTGAGAGCGCTGCAAGGCCCATATAAAGACCAGCTTAAATTTCTGATCGTGGATACAGCCATTTTCGCTTACGAGCCAATTTTAAAGCGGTTGAAGACTATTGCAGAGCTCCCGCTTGAGGCTCAATTGATCGACGCTGAGCAACCTTCGACCGGCGGCCTAAGATCAACAAAGTTGGACTCACTAATGTTTCGATTGAAAGAGGCTTATGCAGCAGGCGACAAGTTTAAGATGCCAGCAATCTTGCGACTCAAGAAGGATATCCATCTCCAAGACGCTCAACTCAACTCCTTCATCAACGGTCTGAGTAGTGACCTGGCTTTGATCCAGGGTCCTCCTGGTACTGGCAAGTCATTCTTGGGAGCAGTCATTCTCTTGACTATTCTACGTTTGACCACCTCTCGTATCCTCGTCCTAAGTTACACAAATCATGCTCTCGATCAATTCCTCGAGGATCTCATGGATATCGGTGTCAGTCCAGATCAGATGGTCCGTCTTGGGTCGAAGTCTACCGAGGCTACCAAGCCGACTCTTCTGAGGGAATACGATGGTCAGAAAAGGTTCTGGCTGACCATGGAAGAAAGGAATATCCTCAATGGCCTTCGCGCCGAAGAAACCGAGCTCAACATTGAACTTCAGAATTGCAGCAAGAAGTTGGCTGGAAGGGAGATCCATCCAGCCGATATTCTTGAACATCTTGAGTTCTCTGACAACTTTACATTTGCCTGGTCCGCGTTCCAGCTTCCGGACGATGATGGCTTCCGGATGGTTGATGCAAGCGGCAAAGTCATTGAACCAGAGGCTATCTACCAATATTGGCTTCGCAGCGGTGATGTGAATCGTCTTGGAAATCTGAGCACCTCTTTGGACAGGTCGGCTCGCGCTATCTGGGACTTTCCACCGTCTTCGAGAAAGCAGCTCCACGAGAAGTGGTCCGACGCGGTCCGAGAGGAACAGATTGTCAATTTCGTCGACCTCAGTAAGCGATACAATGACATCAAGACCAGAGTCAAGAGTATTCTCGACGAACGCGGTCGTAGAGTACTCAAGGAGAAGCGAATCATTGGATGCACGACTACTGCTGCAGCAATGTATCAGTCCATCATTGAAACAGCAAACCCAGATGTCATGTTGGTTGAAGAGGCTGGAGAGATTCTTGAAGCACACATCATCACCGCCATGAGTGCCTCGGTCAAGCCCCTCATTCTTATAGGAGATCACAAACAGCTCAGACCAAAGGTCAACAACTACAAGTTGACCAAGGAAAAAGGCGAGGGCTACGATTTGAACGTGTCGCTTTTTGAGAGGCTTGTTGGCCAGGGTCGACATTTCACAACCCTTGAAGAGCAGCATCGCAGTCATCCAGTCATTTCTCAGTACCCGCGCATGCTTGCGTATCCTGAGCTGAAAGATATGCCGGCGACGTTTGATCGTGCACCAGTTCGAGGACTGAAAAGTCGAGTGACGTTTGTGCATCATGAACATGCCGAGGATACTATGGACGATGTGAATGAGCGCCGAGATCCAACGGCCAAAGCCAGCAAGAGAAACCTCCACGAGGCCAACATGGTTCTCAAGATGATTCGGTTTCTCTCACAGAACGGGTACAAGACTGAGAACATGGTTGTTCTCACGCCATATCTGGGCCAGTTGTTCTTGTTGAAGGAGATTCTTCGAAAAGAGACCGACGCCTACTTTGACAATCTTGACTCGCAGGATCTGGTGAGAGCGGGACTGATGACACAAGCAGCAGCCAAGGTGAACAAAAAGTCACTTCGTCTATCGACCATCGGTAAGTACTTTGCCAGCCGTGAGAACAAATGCTGACAAGATAGACAACTACCAAGGAGAAGAATGTGATATTGTTATCGTTTCTCTGACACGCAGCAACGCTTCTGGTGACATTGGTTTCTTATATGCCCGAGAGCGACTGGTAGTACTTCTATCACGAGCGCGAAACGGCATGATTCTCTTTGGCAATATGGAGACTTTCATGAAGAGCAAGAAAGGAGGCGAAATGTGGACGCAATACTTTGACGCGCTGAAGAAGAACGATTCCTTGTTTGACGGTGTGCCTGTTCACTGCGAGCGTCATCCAGAGACGTCTATGTTACTAAAGTCGCCAGAGGACTTTGACAAGATGTGTCCTGACGGGGGATGCGCTGAGCCTTGGTATGTCAGATCAGGTTCTGATCTAAGTGGCACAGTATCTGACGTTTGTTTATAGTGGTGCCCCGTTGAGCTGCGGGAAACACAACTGCAACAGGAGATGTCACCGCATACAGGACCATTCCAAGATTGTGTGCTTCGAAAAAGTCAACAGAACATGCGCCAGAGGACACAAGTCAAAGGTTCCTTGCGGAGACAAATCCAAGAGCTGCACGACATGTACCAGAGAGGACGAAGACAACCGCCGACGTATTCAGCGCGATCTCGAGCTCGAAAAGAAGCGTCAGCAACAACAGGACAAGTATCGAATGGAGCTGCAAGAGATCGAAGACGAGATCGATCATCGTCGTCGAACCATGAAATACGAGTCTGAGGAGAAGCAGCAGGCAGATGCACTGAAGCAGAAAAAGGAGGAGCTCGAATCTCTGCGTCAGGCTGAAAGCAACAATAAGAAGATGAAAGCAGCTCAGAAAGCCAAGACGCCACCTCCGCCGCCGCCTCTTCAACTCGACGCCATCTCGAGTGCCGCCAAAGAGTGGAAGAACATGAAGGAAATGGAGGGTGCTCGCAACGCAGCTCTAGATAAGCTTATGGAAATGGTTGGCTTAGAATCAGTCAAGGATCGGATGCTCTCCATCAAGTCATCAGTTGACACTAAGCTACGCCAAGGATTCTCTCTTACTGGAGAGAGATTCAGCACCTCGCTACTGGGAAACCCAGGAACAGGTAAGCAGCCACCATGGCAGAATAAACTAAGCTGATCAATCCAAGGCAAAACCACCGTCGCGCGAATATATGCAGAGTTCCTCACTTCTGTAGGAGCAATTGCAGGTAGTTGCTTCAAGGAAGTGACCGGCTCAAAGTTGTCAAACGTGGGCGTATCTGGTTGCGAGAAGATGCTCGAAGAAATCAACAACGACGGCGGCGGTTGCTACTTTATCGACGAAGCCTATCAACTCACGTCTGGAAATAGTCCTGGTGGCAAGGCCGTTCTGGACTACCTCCTCGCAGAAGTCGAGAACCAAAGGGGCAAGATCGTCTTCGTTTTGGCCGGATACAGCAAAGAGATGGAATCTTTCTTCTCTCACAATCCCGGTATTCCCAGTCGATTTCCGATCGAGATGAAGTTCGAGGACTACACAGACGAGGAACTCCTCCGCATCCTTCAGCTGCAGGTTCATCGCAAGTTCAACGGAACGATGTCTGTCGAGAAAGGTATCGACGGGCTCTTCTTCCGGATTGTCTCTCGTCGACTTGGCCGTGGTCGTGGCAAAAATGGTTTCGGCAACGCTCGAGCCGTGGAAAATTATCTCCAAGCAATCTCAGACAGACAAGCAGCGCGTATCCGCAGAGAACGTAGAGCTGGGAAAACACCAAACGATTTGTTGCTCACACAAGAGGATATCATCGGACCAGAACCTTCCGCGGCATTGACCAGAAGCAAGGCATATCAAAAACTTAACTGCTTGATCGGTCTGCAAGAGGTCAAGGATGCCCTCAAAGTGCTCATGGATACTCTGAAAACAAACTTTGAGCGCGAGCTAGCAGAGCAGCCTTTGGTTGAGTTCTCCCTTAACAAGGTCTTTCTGGGATCACCCGGGACTGGAAAGACAACTGTCGCAAAGCTCTACGGCGAAATTCTTAAAGACCTAGGCCTTTTATCTAATGGAGAGGTTGTGCCAAAGAATCCGGCCGACTTTGTAGGAGCTGCGCTTGGTCAGTCTGAGGCCCAGACAAAGGGCATACTCGCAGCAACAGTTGGAAAGGTTCTCGTGATCGATGAAGCGTACGGGCTCTTTAGCGGAGGCGCAAATGGTGCTATCACTGATCCCTACAAGGTGGCTGTTATTGACACGATCGTTGCCGAGGTCCAGAGCGTTCCGGGAGAAGATCGATGCGTGCTACTTCTGGGATACAAGGAACAAATGGAGGAAATGTTCCAGAATGTTAACCCTGGCCTTAGTCGACGCTTTCCACTTTCATCTGCTTTTGTCTTTGAGGATTTTGACGATACCGCTCTGGCAAATATTCTCGACCTCAAGCTGGGCAACTCAGGATTCAAAGCAACAGAAAAAGCGAAGGCCGTGGCGTTAGATGTTCTCCGGCGCGCGAGAAACCGTCCAAACTTTGGAAATGCTGGCGAGATTGACATTCTTCTTGGAAGAGCCATGGCAAGCCACCAAAAGCGCGTTTCATCTGGTCGTGTCAAGAGACATGGTATTTTAGAGGCAGTCGACTTTGATGAGGAATTCGACCGAGCTGAAAGGGGAGATACCGATGTCAAGAAACTCTTTGAGGGTGACGTTGGGCGAGAGAAGCTGATATCCATCCTGCAAGGCTACCAGAACCGCGTCCGTTATGCTAAGCAGCTCGATTTCGAGCCGGATATTCCCTTCAACTTTTTGTTTCGAGGGCCACCGGGAACAGGAAAGACAACGGCGGCACGGAAGATGGGCAAGGTCTACTACGACATGGGATTTCTAGCTAGCACGGAAGTCATCGAGGTCTCTGCCACTGAACTCATTGGTCAATATGTTGGACAGACCGGACCCAAGGTGCAGCAACTCCTCGATAGAGCTTTGGGACGTGTACTCTTCATTGATGAGGCTTACCGTTTGGCGTCTGAAACTGGTTCTTTCGCCAGGGAAGCTGTTGACGAGTTGGTCGACTGCGTCACGAAGCCAAAATACCACGGGAAGCTCATAATCATTCTTGCCGGCTACGTCAAGGACATCAACACCCTGCTTGGTATTAACCCAGGCATGTCGAGTCGTTTCCCCGAGAGCATCGACTTCGATCCCCTGACTCCTGCGAGCTGCATCCAGTTGATGACAAGTCAGCTGCAAGCGAAGAAGGCAAAGTTTAAGAACAAGAGGGTTGCGGATCTCTCGTGCTTGGAGCCCCCTCAAAAGGCATTCTTGAAAGACCTGACCAACAGATTTCAGATTCTTTCTCAACAGGATAGCTGGGCTAATGCAAGAGACGTCAAGGAGTTGGCAAAGAAGATGTTTCAAAAGTTTGATCTTTCTTTTCAGACTTTGACACTCACGGAATCAATTGTTTGTGATACGATCGACGAGATGATAGCTGAGCGCCGTGACCGAATGAACAACAAAAAGCAAACTGCGGCGACAGAGATCGCAAAGGCAATGGCTAATGTACCAACCTTCACCCCACCAGTGACTGCAACCAACACCACTATGGTTACAGAGGAGCAAGAGGAAGAGGAAGAGACGGGAGAGGAGCCTGCTGATGTCAATGCGGCTAGCATTCGAGATGCAGGTGTGAGTGATGCAGTGTGGGAGCAACTGCAGAAAGACAAGGAGACAGAAGCCCAGGAGGATGAAAAGCTCAGACGCCTCAAGAAGGCCAAACAGACGGCAAAGGACGCTGACAGGGAGAGAATCGTTCGCGAGGTCATAGCCGAGGAGGAAAAGCGCAAGAAGATCGAGGCAAGGAAGGCAAAACTGATGCACATGGGGATCTGCCCAGCTGGGTTTCAGTGGATCAAGCAGGGCGACGGGTATCGATGCACTGGAGGTACTCATTGGGTTCCCAACGAGGCGATAGATAAGATGGAGGCATAGACTGAATCAAGCCGATCTAATTATCCATGGTTGATAGTAAACTGGCCCGGATTGTTTGAAACAGGAGCCATCGTCTTCCGAAGCAAATGACCATTGTCAATCTCAAACTAAAAGACGTTCGGAGTCGCAACATTAGCGGCTGCTTGAGATACCCAAACTCTCGGACTATTGCCTATCGTGACGGACACAAACGCATAGTTCCCATTAACAGAATCTCTAGCAGGAATAGTAACAGACTTGTAAACGGTTTCATATCAGAGTCGACGTCTCGGGCCCTAGCAGTGGCTTGGCGCGAGTAGAAAGTCGAGACGTCTAGACCTCGCGCTATGCGGCAAAACTAGCCTAGTCGAAGCCCATCTCATTCCATACCAAGACACGAGTGATAGCCTCGTAAGATTTTGACAGTCCAGATCACTTCTGTCTTGATTTGAGAGAGCCACAGATTAGCTGCAGCTCAGAAACCGTTTAGTTCTTGACTGAACCTACTCATTTGTGAGACTTTGGCGGTGGAGTAACTAAAACATCCGACAACCTTGGGAGAACTCCATCGCCGTTAGCGGTCCGGGCCGAACGTGCCATTTCCCCAACATCTAGATCATCGGCACTAACGCGTTAGTCTAGACCGTGGACGACTAACCAGGGTAATGTGATTATGGGTCAGTGATTCGACTGATGTTTTGGAGTTGCTGATGGTTGACCAACTGGCAAAAGCTCAGCAAGCCACCGGATTCCTACTCGCTAGCAGAGCTTCATAGTTAGCTACAAGAGCCTTTAACTCTTGCATTTGTATGTCACATACCTGGCTCCGCAATAGAGTTGTCGTGTGGAAAGCAAGATGTCGTTCGAGGTTGCGGGTTGCGGCTGGCTGAGATCTCAACCTGAGGTCTTATGAGAGGCATCACATTTGCTGCTTTCTCTCTTGGAAGTAACGCGCGGCTAGCTGTAAGTGTCGTTGATGACTAGAAATGATCAAAGTAAAAAATTTCCTCAGTATAGAGGACCCCCCAACCTCGAATGTAACTCTTGGAGTTCTTATAGCTTAGCTGGAGATGGCTTTCTATGTGCCGATGTCTCCTTAATACCCAAGTACCCTTTGAGATGGGTGAAAGTCAAATGAAGGTCACTCGCTACATTTATGAGTATTGCATGCATATTGTTGGCTAAAATATTGGTTTTAGCTTAGATGTGAGTTATCTTAAACTAGGTGTGTTCTTGTCTAACATCCTTTTGATATGTTATGATACTGGACAGCTTGAGCTTAGACTCGTGCATAAAACCACCATTCTCATTTCTGTCTTCTGCATTACTGCTTACTCTTGAGGCTTCTTGACAATCAATTGGCCATGGGCATTATGGACAACCGTGATGCGAGGGCGCGCTGGTGAAAACTCAACTTTGCAAGCCGAGTTTGCGACCTTGCGGCTGATTTCTTCTGTTACCCATGTACCAGCCTCAAGCTGCGTAGCTGAGACAACGAAGCTAAAGCGAGGCTTGATGACATATGTTTTCATAGGGCTTGGGCAAAATTTCACGCTGGGCCCAATTGCTTGGACGAGAGATTGTGACAGACCGGTGCCAACAACAAATCCAACTTTGTCTGCAGTTAGCGGGCTTGTCAAAGCCTGGACAGATTCTTTCCATACCTTCTTTAGCTTTTTCCAATGTAAAATCGTCGTAAGTTCTTAGAACAAATTCTCCTGGTCCCGCCTCTTCTTCCAAACTTTGGGGTGGAGGAATGGTTTGAAAGCCTGGTGAGCCATCGTCATACCTCACGCCCAACACGGTTCCAAAGATCTTTGGAAAGCCTTCTTCCCTTGGAGCTCCCAAAACTACCTTTCGAGTAGTAAGAACTTGGGCTTCCAAACCCGGACTCCTAGCCGCTTCCGACATCGTGCCACACACGGCGTTGAGGTCCGAGTGAGGAATGTTCATCGAAACAGTGTCTCCCTCACGAACCCGATGGAAGCTGGATAGGACAGTAGCTGTGATTCTCTCCGAAGGCATAGGATCGACTGAAAATATTTCGGAAAAGACCGAGTAACTGGAGCTGGTGCCTGACAGGTTCTCGATGATGAGGGTGTAGAATGCCCGGGGGTTGAGTATGATAGCTGCACACATGGTCTATTAGTTAGGCGGCAACCAGTAATCGGATGATTTGGCTGATCTGAGGTGGTTATTACTCCAAGGGAAGATCATGTATTCATAAACCCTGTGTGCTATCGTGACCCCTTAAAAGATTGAAACTGTAGTACAGCGAGCGCCGGCCACTCTACCAGCTTGTGGATATGCAACCTGCTTGATAGCAACTAGCAGATCATTCGAGATGGCCTCGATCATCTTCCAAGCCCTCAGTTGTCGCAAACATGCAAGCCTCATAACGCGGGCTTCCTTCTACGAGCATTAACTTAATTGGTTGCTACGTTCTTGAATGGACCCGCCAGTGTCAGCACGCAGCCTCACCGGTCCATGTGCTTAAGCGCTAGGGCGGCCGACTGACTGACACGTTCTAGATGGTCTCAACTGCCATTTCTTCGAGACACACGCCTAACAATGATCCTGCTCAAATCTGGAGTCTGGAACTTGACTTGTCTTACATGTGAGATATGTGACGGTACGCCTACGCATCATGCATTGGAAAGTTGTTTGCTAACATGGCTAAGGATTATCAATGCCTGAGAAGCCGTGAGCTTGCTCAGATTTGTGAATTGGGATTATCAAGTTTAGGTTCTAGAGATACAAAAGTGCTTTGTTGCTCAAAACTGGCAGTGTTTGGCTGAGTGCTGGGCAGATGTTATGCTAGCTCCGCATGTCTTCTCACAGATGCGTTTTTGTCTAACTGTTTACGCGCATGAACTTAGTATCTCTCCACACTTCTGGAACTGGCATCAGGCGCTGTCCAAAAGAGGGTACTGCTACAGCCTTCTACTGAGAGCTTCGAAGGATGGGAAGAACTTATTCTACTCCTTAACTATTAGCATGAACGAGGTGGGCCTGAGATGATTGACATGCTCCAAGGTTGACGCTCAAGTTGTCCAGACTGTTTCATTATCTGAGATAGTCCTTTTGCGAGACACACACAACGCCATGTTCATGGTGGAAGTCCTAGAACTTCTAGTGGGTCAATATCTCTACCTTTTGTCTTACGCCTCAACTTCATCTGCACAAACAGGGCGTCGAACAGTAGACTGGACGGTTCCACTCTCAGTCAAAGGTTTACCCCATCCGGAGCTTTATCCTTAGAAATTTCGAGCAAAACGGGAGAGACTCTTCCACCTATAAATGATGGTTGTCCTTCCAAGAAAGTCTACCACCAACATCTTCAATCAAGTCTTCAACATTGACAACCCATCAAATCCTTAATCATTCGCTTCATCTGCCACAATGGTCAACCAGTACAAGATTAATATCAAAAACCAGTCTGGCTCTTACCAGCAATATGCTCTCTTCACGGCTCAGCCGGAGGTGACCGGCCAAGTTGCTCCTACTATTTGGAGTAATGTATTTGCAGTGGCCCAAGCTGGCAAAGATCAGCAGGCCGCAATCACGGTTTACAAGCAGTTTTTTGCTGTGCTTGGAAACTCGAGCGGTTCGCCCGCCGTCGGGGTCACGGTCAGCGTCTCTGGTACCAAGCCCGTCGATCTGGGATACACAGCAGATGACGGAACAAAGGAGCCTGGCACGACGACTGAAATGGTATCCACGAATGGAATACCAGAGTTTTCCACTGATGCCTTGGCTCCTGCTGGAGATGTTGCTGCGTTCCAGTTCAAGACTGACGACAAATTTACCTACGCTACAGCCGAAAGCAGTAAGACTCTTGCCCATGAATATTACCAAGATCGCACATAGACTAACTAGTTTTACTTGCAGAGAACTTCATTATCGGTCTCGGAGGGTCCCAATCCGGCGCGGGCTATACTGGTCCCTCGGCAGTGTTCGTTCCTGAGCCCAACCAGCAGTATCAGATAAAGCCTAAGAACGTCTTTTATTTGACTACTGGGCAGTTTATCCCCGGAAATCTCATTGATGTGAACAAGATGGGTCTCGATACTCTTGAACTGGATTTCAGCACTGCTACAGGCGACAGCACCATGAATGTTGTTCAAACCGCCAATGGCAAGCTGGTCCTTCAGAAGTAGTCAGCACGCACACTTATCTCCTGAGGTTTATTGCCTCTAAGAAACGTGTCCCTAATATACTTGTTATGTGGCTTTTGCGAGTCTTGTCTACCTGTCCTGGTCCTGTGACTGGCTCTATCTAAGTTAGTAAAGTTAAAAGCTTATAGCCGAGTTACTAAAACAATCGTTTCCTGAAACTGTGAGGAATATGTTGACTCTGCAGGCATATCTTTTTTAGCAGGATAAATTGATTGACTAATCTAATTGCGGCCCCTAAAAACACGAACCTTAGCGAACACCAAGCTGTTGGGCGGATGCGCGTCTTCAGATATCTCAAGTCTCTTTTGAACAATTAAGTGAGTCGTGGTAGATAACTTACCTGAAGGTCTAGTTCCAAATTGCAAGACAGTGCAATACCGGCCTGAGCATCCATTCCGGCGGTCAAGAATTCTGATGGGCGTACAGTACCTCTCAGCCCGCTGGCTGAGAAGTATAACGCGGACTCAAGCCATACCCCTGACAAAGCTTGAGCAAGTTTAGCCTGGGACGGTACTGGCTGGTAATAGATGGACGTGTGCGGGCGCATTCCATAAAACCTACTCTGGACATTAAGGCATGCTGGAATGGAAGTCAAATAAGGCTGTGCTCCTCTTGTTAACGCTCTCGTGTGAGTGATTTTGTATCAACTTCTAAAACTCCATATGCCTCACGGATTCTACAAGCTAATTTGTCAACGCGTACTCGCTTTACAAAGCTATAACCCGAAAATCCGGCAGTTGACCAGCAATACTTTATCCGTTTATCCTAGACTAGCGGTAGTCAACCCGTGAAACGACGTTGCCTAACATACCTGGATGCCACTGGCTCGGCTAGTAGACGTCGGTAGTGGAATATGTCTCAAGGTAGTATTCTATTTCTTAAAGCTCGTATCTCGAAGTTATTATCTCGCAAGCTGAAGTTTAGGTTTCGTATTAAGAAGTTGAATCATATTGTGGCATAAGGATATTAGAAATCACTCTTGCGCATTGATAAGAACTGGGAGTCTCACATACTTCTCAAAGTGCCGGTAGTCGCTCTTAAAAAGGGTGTCTTAACAGTGGATCATCGCGACACGACTCGTTCCATCTTTCGAGATCGTCAGCGCCAACTGATTATCAATATAACGACCAATTATCCCATAACTGGTTTTTTCACGACTAAAGTCAGCCTTCTTCTGTTTGCATCTATTTCTACTGAAGTCTCGCTGACTAGCTGAACAACAGACCATGAAACTGATCACTGTCGTCACCGGACTCCTGGCCGCTGGTCTTGTTACAGCTGGCAGCACGAAGAACTGTCAACCTTTCAATTTAAGTTCGAGACAAGCGGCCTGCTACAATGATTTCAACGGTTGTGTTTATGGTAGTTGCAAGGAAAGATTAGTACTTCTTAGGTGCACTTGTCCGGACGACCATCCTCATGTCAAGTGTGGTGCGTCGTGCTAGACGGAGTTTAACCTGACCTGATTACCTTTTTTATATCTTATTGATATAGTAAAAGTGCTTTTTTATTTA